>JAPYYV010017070.1:0-14570 GCA_030522625.1 Copidosoma aretas | reverse complement strand
TTACATGGAGATTATGTTGAAAAATAAAAAGAAATTTTTACAAAATTTATCGTTTTTCTTTTGTAGGCTAATTACTTATCGGACCACCCTCGTACAAAACTGTTACAAACACGTAAAAAATCATCATTTTTTGAACAAAGGTCGTAAATCTCCCTAACAAATAAATATTCCAACATAAAACTTACTGTAACTTATAGATATCATGTAATAGAATAAGTAAATAGTACTAGTAACATTATTTAGTGGCTTGCTCACCTACAAAACTGTCAAAATCAAATGAAAAATCGTAATTTTTGTAATTAAAATCGGAAGTGTTCAGAACTAACGGATACATGCAGTGCTACAAAAATTACTGTAGCTTACAGCTTTCGTTTTAAGTTAAATAAGGAAGGCACAAGTATTATGTTGTAGCCATAACCTATCCTACAAATTTGTCAAAAGCACGTTGAGAATAATTATTTGTTGAATTATAATCGTAAATCTTTCCAACTAATAAATATTGTAACATGAAACTTACTGTTGCCTCAACTACAAAACCGATTTGTTCTAAGAAAAAAACTATAATCATCTAATATACTGGCTTTCTCTGAAAAAAAGTATGACGATACCTTCAATACATGCTGCTTATAGAGTTCAAAATTCTGATTACTGGGTTATTCTAGCTTTTACTCACAAACTTCCTGTTACAATATTCATTTGTTGGAAAGATTTATGATTTCAATTAAAGAAATAAGTATTTTACACGTAGTTTTGACAAATTTGTAGGTTAGGTGATGGCGCCAAAATATTATCACTAATTTTTCTACTTTACTTAATACGAGAGCTGTTAGCCACAGTAATTTTAATAGTAATGCATCTACTGGTTTAGAAGATTTACGATTTTATTTGAAAAAATTATGATTTTTATCTTGATTTTGACAGTTTTGTAGGTTAGAAAACGACTTAATAATGTTACTAATACTATTTATTAATTTTCTTACATAATATCTTCAAGTGACAGAAAGTTTTATGTTACAATATTTATTTGTGGGGAAGGTACACGATAAAATCTAATTTGTGTTTTCGCTACTGTACTTAATACGAAAACTGCAAGCTACAGTAATTTTAATAGTACTGTATCTATTAGCTTAGAGGAATTACGATTTCAATAAAAAAAATTTTGATTTTTTCTTTGAATTTGATAGTTTTGTGGGTCAGAAAACAACATAATCATGTTAATAATACTATTCATATTTTTTTACACAACATCTACAAGTTACAGTGAGTTTATTAATACAATATTTATTTGTTGTGAAGATTTACTATTTTAATTCAATAAAAAGCTATTTTGAACGTGGTTTTGAAAATTTTGTAGGTTAGGTAATGGCTACAAAATATTAATTGTACTTTCTCTTCTTTACATAATACGAAAGCTGTAAGTTAGAATAAATTCATAGAGTACTGAATCCTTTGGTTTAAAAGATTCACGATTTTCATTGAAAAAATTACGATTCTTCATTCGAATTTGACAGTTTTGTAGGTAGGGAAACTACTTGATAATGTTACTAATACTATTTATTTGGTTAATTTCATACAATCTACAAGTAACAGTAAGTTTAATATTATAATATTTATTTTTTAGGATAATTTACTATTTTAATTCAATAAATTACTATTTTCAACGTGGTTTCGACAATTTTTTAGGTTAGGTAATAGCTAAAAAAAATTATTTTTACTTTCTTTGCTTTACTTAATACAAAATTTGTAAGCTACAATAATTCTTATAGTCCTGAATCTATGAATTCAGAAGATTTACAATTTTAATTGAAAAAATTGTTGGTTTTCATTCGATTTCGACAGTTTTGTAGGTTAGGAAACGATTTAATAATGTTTCTAATACTATTTTATGATTTTTTTTTGTAACATCTATAATTTACAGTCAGTTTTATGTCACAATATTTATTTGTTAGGGAGATTTACGACTTTTGTTTAAAAATAATTTTTTTTTTGTGATTTCAACAGTTTTGTAGGATAGGATGCTAGCGGAAAAGGTCACTTAAGATTTTTCAGCATTTTCTGATATATAAGCTTATAGCTTAAGAATGTTTTATGTTACTTGATTTTTTTTTTAAAGATATTCACGATTTTTAGTAGATAATTTTTATCGTACGTCATTATTATCGTACGGCAGAAAGGCTAGTGACATTATTTTTTTTTTTTTACTTTTGTGACTATCTTTCTCTTCACATACTATTCTTAATTCTAAAAGCAGTATAAACTTTATTTTCCACACATAATATTTTTTTACATTGTAAGATTATCAAGATGTCTCAAACCGAAATGGAAGAAGCGAAATTGCGTAATAGTAACTTTTATTTCATTTCCATACAATTATTTTTGGGACTGGGGGTCAGCTTTACACAGACTTATTCTACACGCAATACATTTTGCATGTATATAGATATATTAAATGCATCTCGTGTAGAATCAGTCTGTGTAGAACTGACCCTCTGTAATTTTTTCTTGAAATTATTAAAAATTTGTGTACGTTTTTTCAACAGAATTGATTTCATTGTTAGATGATCTCGCGGGCTCACTACCACTACTTCTCCTGCCACTTAAATCATTGGATTCCATGTTGTGGCTCTTTGAAAAAGGTAGACAACCCCAAAAGGATATTCCGCTGACGCCCAAACCGCTAGCAGCAACCGCTAGCATCAATAGAAGCAGCAGCAGCAGATGAAGCAAGAGAATCAGTTGCTGTAGCAGCAACAGCAGCAGAAGCAGTTGCATAAGCAATAATGGCTATACCTATGCCACTAATATCGTGGGATGAGTACATAAGATTGCTACGGCACCGACCACCACCGCCACCACTACCAAGGTCACCACAGCCGACATCATTACCGCTACCACATCTACCACCACCAGCATCACCACCCTTAGCACTGGCAGCTCCTACAGCATCATCTTCTTTAGCGACGCTGCCGTCACCACCCCCATCATCACCACAGTCTCCACCAGCATCACTACCCACTGAACCGTCAGTATTACCTCTCTTAGAACCGCAGTCACCAACAACACCATCACCGACCTTGACTCCGCCAAAAGCTTAATCATTAAATGTGCGCTTCTTATCGTAAAATGTCAAGGAATCGGCCGAAAAAGACAAGAACGAGCTAATTCAAAGAGTAGAATACCTTCTGAAACAGCAGGAGTAGAAATTACTAGCCAGCGAGATGGTCAGAATAATAAGAATGCGGGCGAAGTTGATTAAATAAATGGAGAAGAAAGGTGTGAAAGAGAAAAAATGACAAGCTGCTAGAATGGACAAAGAGGCTACCGAAAAGAAAAGAAATCCCAGAAAACGAAAGACGGATAAAGAGGATGTTATTAAAATTCCATTTCTAAGTAGTATAATATGTTTCAAACATATACGAAAAGTTATATTTATTCAAGAAGAGAGAAAAAATACTGCACTATTTTACTTAGGTGCTTGCTCTCCGACTTTTTTTCGCTTTGCCAGCTCTGCATTAATAGAGTCTGATGACTATGTTCTCTCCCTATCTCTTAATACATAAATAATGTATATACGGTAGAGTTTAGTGCATGGTGCTTGCGCCCCGACTTTCTTTTTCGCTGCCGACCCTGTATGAGTCGTCAGTCTTATGCCTATATTCTCTCTCCATCTCTTATGTACGGCAGAGTATAGCGCATGGTACACGTATAGTTGTAGTATACGATCTCAAGCATCGATGAATGTAGAAGCTTGATTTTAACGCCTCTCTTAATGTCCTCGCTCTATTACCCCTTCCTTGTTTTACCACCTCTTCTTGTATATCTCTATGATAACCAAGACCATGCTAAAACCATCTTGACTATTACCCAACCCCCACAACCCCTCTCCTAAACGGCCACTTTAGGTCCTCTTTTCTTTCTGACGACTAAGCTAAGGATATTTAAATCAGCGTGTTTTGCTTGATCGGCTTATTAAAACACCATTAGTGGACCGCTAAACCTCCTTCTGCAAGTAAGTCATGGCTACTATTTAGCATTTCAAAGATTCGGCTGATTTCCTGTGGCAATCGTATCAACAAGTAATGGATAGTAAAGTCGATGCTACTGATATTCAAAGAGTGTTAAACACTGGTCATTCCATTCTTAAAAATGCTAATATTTTTAGTCAGCGACATGATTTAGAGACGTTAAAAAAAAAAATTTTAATTTTCTGTGGCTTTACTTAAAACTACTACACAGCTTCTTTACGATCATTCGGATGTTGCAGAGGCAACAAAAATATTCATTAATGAATCGAAAGTTTTTGTATCAGACATTAAGCGAGAAACAATAGCAGCAGTTAATACATTTAAAAATAAACCTGAAATTTTCATATTTGAAAGTAAGAAAGAAGTGGAACCTGCGAAATGCGTTTGAGGTAAAGGTATAGAAGCAGCAGCAGTGGCAGCTGCAGCAACAGCAGTTATAGTTGTTTAAAATGATGTACCTGTGAGTCTAGATGATGTGAATAGTGCATTTAAAAATCGGATCACAACAGCTTTTATTATAAATTAAAAACTCTCGGACCTAAAAAAGTTTCTGAAAGATGCAAAACGACAGTTTTTAAACGAATACAGGAATCTCTTAGTCAACATGAAGCATTTAAAGTCAATACAGTGTTGGCAGCTGAATATGTAATTGTTAAAGATAATATCAAAAATGTAGATATAAAATACTCAAATCCAAAGTCGCAATCGATATACCGGTTAACAGACTTTTATGAGTGGTTAGATGTTACAACAGCAAATAAAAAAAAATATGGATCATTTTAGTGATAAAGACTCGGGCCGGTCATTGCGCCCAGTTTTGAAATAAGTTGTTAACATTATCAAACCTAATCTTATGCGAGGCAGCTTATTTATAGACTTACCAGATTATATTAAAAAAAAAAAAAACTTGCGTAAATATGTTAAATAGGGACCTTTAATGCGTTAAATGGGCTATTCTATCAGCACTACACCCAGCGAAAAGAAATCCAAATCGTGTCTCTAACTATGTGGAGTATGAAAACGAGTTAAAATTTAATGAAATTAAGTTTCCGGTGAACCCCAAAGAAATTAGGAAATTCGATGATCAAAATAAAGTTTTGGTTAATGTATATTTTTTAAAAACGAAAAAAAATACTTACAATGTCTTTCCTAGTTACTAAACGTAAAAAAAAAAAACCACCACAATCTTCTGCATATTAAAAGCTTTTATTAAAAATAGTCGATATTTTAAACGAAGAGTATAGCTATCATTATGTTTGGATAAAAAATTCATTTCGCTTGGTGTGTAAACAATTATTCAAACATGGACATACAGTAAATATATGTGATCGTTGTTTTCACTATATTTTGTCTGAACAAAAGTTGGAAGAGCATGAAGTTGATTGCAAACTTCTAAATAAGTGTAAAATCACACTGCCCAATAGAACAAATGATGATAGTTTACTGCAGTTCAAAAATTATACTTACGAGAACAGGGTACATTTCGTTGTAAATGCAGACTTTAAATATTTATTAGAAACTGTGGATAGTGACCGTGCCTATCAAAGTCACAAGGCATTTAGTATTGGTTATTTTCTTAAGTGTTCTTTTGACAACAATAAATTAAAATATAAAGGTTGTAGTAAAAATAATAAAGATAATGAAACACCTACCTGGTTTGTTAATGCTATCTATCTTCTTGCTCTGGAACTAGAATAATTATACAAACATCCACATAAAATGATATGTCTGACACTTGAATAACAATTCAAATTATACAACGCATCTTTTTGTCATATATGTAATAAACCTTTCTGCTTGGATGATAAAAAAGTTAGAGATCACTGTCACCTCACTGGAAAGTAAGTGTACCATTTTTAATCATGAAAATTCTTGTTTGATAAGTGTAAATTTTTATAATTTTTTTCCTTTTCAGCTATCGCCGTCCCGCTCATAACAAGTGTAATGTTATCTATCAAGAATCAAGAATGATACTTACAATTTTCCATAACGTTAGCGGATATGATGCGCATTTGTTTATAAAAGAACTTGCGACATGCTTTCCAGGGAGAATTCAGCGCATTTGTTTATAAAAGAACTTGCGACATGCTTTCCAGGGAGAATTCAGCTTTTACCACAGACTAAGGAAAAGTATATTTCATTTACAAAATATGTGAAAGACACTGATATCAATCTTCGATTCATCAATTCCTTTAAGTTCATGGCTTTGTCTCTTGAAATATTGTCATCTTATTTAGAGGAACATAAAAAACAAAAAACAGATTTTAAATTATGATCATTATACCATAGACCAGATAAAGTTATCAAAAAAAAAGTGTTAACCGTTATGATTACACTTGTTCTTGAGAAAAACTAAGGGAAAATAATCTTACATCAAGACAGAGATTCTACAGCAGTCTATACAAAGCTCATACTAGTGATGAAGAATATAAGTAGTCTAGAAATATCTGAAATACTTTTAATACTTAAACACTTTAGCAATATTCCCACTTATATTTAAAGACCCATGTACTGCTTCTTGCTAAGATATTCAAAAATTTTCGAAATAATTGTCTTGAGGCGTCTGATTTGGATCCAGCTCATTATTATACAACGCCAGGCTTAGCATGGAAAGCAATTTAAAATTTATAAAGGTTTGTACTACGTACAGCTTAGTATTTCAAAATTCTTTGCGATGCTCATAAGGATTTACCTTTCTGGGCTGAGCACATCCATCCTTCCACATCCAAGCAAAAAAAATTTATGACTACTCTGTACGATAGAAAACGTTATGTGATTCACTAGTGTGGGCTTAAACAGGCTGTGAGTAATGGTCCTTGAATAAACGAGATTTACAGAGTCTTACAGTTTAATCAGAGTCCATGGTTGAATGAATACATAGGATTTGATAGTTAAAAGCATACAAATGTGAAGAATGACGTTGATAAGATGTTGTACAAGTTAATAAATAATTCTGTATATGCAAAGACTATGGAGAACGAACAAAAACGCATTTATGTTTCATTTACATACTTATTAACAAGTGGGAGGGGCGATATGGTGCTCAGAGTCATATAGCTTGACCAAGTTTTCATAGCTGTGACATATTTAGCGAACAGTTAGTGGCTATACAATTATTTCGCACTAGGATCTGTATTAAAAGTCAATATATGTTGGATTGAGTATCTTAGACCCATCCAAGACACTTGTATATCGATTTCATTACTATTTTATAAAAAATAAAATTAAAGACTAGAGCAAACTTTTGCACACAGATACTGTCTGTGTACGGAATAAAGAGCAAAAATATTTATAATACAATACGTAAAAATATCAAAGAATTTGACACATGGAACCATCCTATAAATAATAATTTAGATATGCCTTGTAAAACTGAAAAAATTGTTGGTTTTATAAAAGATGAATGTAATGGGTAAATTATGTTCGAATTGATAGGATTAAGGAGTAAAATGTATAGTGTGATTATTTAAAGTCAGAAACCATTGAAGAAAGGTGAAGGTGTTAAAAATTCAGTAGTTAGGGCTACAGTAACCTTTGAAGATTACATTAAGTGCTTGCGCGAAAACTGTAGCATGATTCGAGATTAGAAAAATATAAGATCACGGCATCGTCAGCTCTTTACCGAAAAAGCAAAATAAATTGCGTTGAGTGCGCATAACAATAAACGCTCTCTTCAGCCTGGACATACACATACCCTACCAGGGGTCACTACAGCTTAGTGGAGGGGGAATTTAAAAATCTGAATTAAGAGCTAGCAGGGAAGAAATCAGTCAATCTGGTAGGAGAGGCTGAAGAGAGGGTGTCTGCGGTAGTGACGCCAAAAATAGCTGGGGTAGCTGTAGTGGAGGAGCTAGCTGTATATGGGACAGTGTCAAAGCCGGCAGAGCTTAATATGTCCTCTACCAGCAGTTCAAGTAAGACCGAACTTAAAGGACAGCAGAAGCCATCAAGCGACCTGGTATTACCATCAGTAGTTGATTCTCTAAACGATCCTGATACACCGTCTAAGAAGCCTCGATATATACCTGGTAAGAAAAAAATATTTTTTCTTTAGATACACTTTTTCTTATTGTATTTTTTTTAATCATTACATGCATTTATGTTACAGATGAATCTCGCGGAGCTGAATAAAATCGCTTACAGCAACGGCTACCTTCCCATAAAACGACTTATCAAGATGGAATTAAACAGAAACTACATGGTGACTAAACCAAGAAAGTTAAGTACGAGATTCGACAGAAAAATAGTTGCTGAATTACATGACGAGTTTTAAGTCTTTTTACCACATAAACTAGGTATAGCTATCTTTAAAAATGAAAAGTTCAATAATGAAATGTTTGAAGCAGTAAGTAAATTTTAATTTTTTGTCTTACATAATGGAAACCATATTGTATTTACTTCGACGTAAGAATTAATAAATGGAAAAAAATTTCTTTCGAATTCTGAACTTTTATTCTTGATCACACCTCTTATTACATAAAAAAAAATTAATTTAATATATAATTTTTTTTAAATTTATTATTATCCTTTATCAATCTAAGAATTGCAAGAATTAATAAAGCATAATTACTTGACGTAGACTTGTTATCCGCGTCTTCAAAGAACTTTTTCCACGAGATAAACATCTGGATTCTTCGTATTCTGTTGTTTCTGCTTATAAAAACCTCCAGAGATAGGTTTCTCTCGATAATCTTTAAGATGATACGTCGTTGGATTTGTTTCGTGCGATAGTAAATATTTTAGCCGACCAATTCGCTGTGTAACTATTTTGAAATACTTGTTTTGCCTTGCTCACGCAAAGTTGATCGCCAACTTTAAATTTTGACTCTATTTTTCTGTATCTTTCATTTTTTTTCTTTTAACTGTCTTGGCACTTAAACTTCATTGTCCACATTGACCTCTTTAGGCTTTATACCAGTAGTTCGATGTTTCTTACTATCATATGATATGACTAATTTTTGCACGATATTGAGCAATTTATAATTTACTTGGATACTAAAATTTCCCACATTAAGTCTTTTAAAGTATAATTGAACTGTGCGCATACGGATGCTTTAAGGTTGTTGTAAACCACGCACGTCAAATTTTCTTTAAGGATAATTACGACGTACTGCTTTGTAAAACTCCTCTACAACTTGTTGCATGTAATACATATCTAGGATACTGTTGTAGAATCAGCTTTAAAAAATAAGATCTTTCTTTGTTAATTGTATAGGATAATTCGAATGCTATCTATTTCTTTGTCAAAACTTTTAATTCTTTTTTTCAAGTAAGCTTAGCATACGGCATCCTAAGGCTGTTGCGGTATCGCAACATGGCACAATCTTTCATCATCAAAATCATACTGTTCATCGGTAGTAAGTTTCTATCCAATACCGGGAGGACTTCGACTACAAAGCTTGGTCTTACCTAGTTTACGACCAAACACATCAATGCTAATTTTAAAACTAAAGTAATATAACTGTGTGCTTTAGTATATCGTATATAATCTGCCCCGCGCAGCTCCTTGATTATTGATATAATTTTATTGTAATGACTAGTATTTCCTGCCGATTTTGCAGCCGTTAGCGACCGTAAATGATCTACTAACTCATTTGAAACGCCCCAACGTACATAGTCTACTCGCTGCATTACCCGAACAATTTTACATCGAGGTAGCAATAAACCTCCTTTTTTACTAGTGATAACATCAAACATTAGAGCAAGAATTTAAATAAACGTATTGCTATTATGTGTTCGTATACGTCCATTTTCGTTAAATCCCTTTCGATGTGCACTCGAAACTTTTTAAATCACACATTTTTTCTTAATCATTCTCTGTAATACAAGATGTATAAGGAATTTTTTTCACAAGGAGCTCCATTAATCCATTACTTATTGGATATTTCAAGTTTTTTATCTTAATTTGATTGGGTTCAAAATGTATTGATGAATCGCCCAGCTTGAATAGTCCATTTTCCTTTCGTACTCCATACATCAGATCTAACAGATCTTTTTCATTTGGATCAAGTATTTGTAAGTACAAATTACTAGTTTAACTTTTATTTGTCTGGATGCTATCGTTGGTTATATATTGAATGGTGTTATCCATTTCATCATCGTCTTCACTAGCACCAGACTGAAACGTCATTTAACCATCTTCATTATCACTATATCGTTCTCGATCTACTTGTTTAACAACTTTACCTTCTTTATTATTATTTATAGAATTATGAATTACGGATTGACTTCTTTTACCTAACTTTTTAGTTTAAGTAACGATTTCCTTCAGATGATCTGTAATCAGCTTAAAAGTTTCACTAAAAATTTTTTCTACCTTACTTATCCAAACCTTATCTGTCTAATATATTATGTTATCTGCCTGTATTTTCTGTTAAAGTCTTTTCTTGCCTTGACTTATTGTTGAAGTACGTCTTTTTCTTGCTCATACATGTTTATGCTTCAATGTCTCAAAGTGGACTGTTCAAATCACATTATTCACATCCTATATTTATGGTAATGTTATCACAACGTTTTCTGTATCGTCTACTATTGATTTGTATGTCTTTGTCAATGACAGCAAATCAAAATCTATCATCATTACAACAGATAAAGCATAAATTTTTGAATTAAATGTATGGTATATCTGAATTTACGTTTTTATTGTACACATGTCTCAAATTTCCTTGATCTTGGTGGAACAAAACTAAAAGACATTATCTATTACAAGGTGCTTCGGAGCATAAGCGTATGATTGACAAAGATAGGAGCAGTCTACATTTTTATGTCTTCCTATGGAAAATAAAAGCTCTTACATTATCCTGTTTCTCGCAAGCTATATCATCTAACATCATGATAAAATTTGGTAGAGCATAATCTGAAGATACTACTGCATCGTGCTCATAAAAAAAAAAAGTATTTAATACAATCTATAGGCTCCAACAGCTCTTTTAAAATGTTGTATTCTGGTGGGTTAAGTGACTTTGAATACATGTACACATTTTCGAACATTACTCTGTTAGGATATACTATCAGTTCTAATAGACTATTGGTTTGGCCGAAGTTAGATGGACCACATAATACAGCTTAAATAATATCAGAAAGAAGGGTGCCATGACGATTTAACCGTTTTTCTCGTTTTACAACAGCGTGGAAGTTTAGTACATGTAAGTTTACAGATTATTCTTTAAATTTCGTGTCTGAAGTGTATGAGGTATCAATTACAACTAAACTGCAAGAGAAATATTAACAGCGCTTTCTACTCTTGCTCTTAGTCCTAACCATACAGGTTTAATTGCAACTTATCTGCCGACTATAGGTAGAGAACATTTTTTTACTAATACTCAGTCATGATCCAATCTCCCAAGAGTAATGACCATATATTTTAAGAAGGAATATGGTCTTGTAAATAAAATCATAATTTCTTTACCTGTAGAAGTTCACTTGTCAGGCTATTAGTACTGTGGTCCTGGTACTAAGCTTACGAAACGTCTCGCTGGAGGTGATACTGAAGTAAGTCATCTGCACGTGGCGTACAAAGAGCATGAGGTAGCTTACTCAAAATGTCAAATTTATCTTTAGGCTATAAAAATTGCAGATAACATCTTAGCTGAGAGTGCTTGGCAAAGAGTTAAAGCTTCAGATTCAAGTATTGGTGAAAAATCAGCTGCTGTTTTGGTAACAGGTTAGCACCTGTTATAGCTAAAGCTTATGAGTAAGTAAGGTATGGGTTTGGAACAGGAAACGAAAAAAAGTTTGAAAAATAGATGCAGTATGGAAATGAAACTCAATACTGCTTTGAGTGCAGTAATTATAGTAGCTTAGCACGAATTAAATACTAGGCAAAAATGCTTGTAAAGTAGTAAGAAGTGCATTGAAAGGTACTCGTAGTGCCGTTAAAAATCTGGTGGCAGAAAGCGTATTGCAATCCCTTGTATTTTTCGTCTCCCTACTTTAATTGGTGAAGCTTTACCAATAATTTCGCTGCTTGCTGGCTTCAGTGCAGCTGGCGCTATAGCTAATGGAATAAAGGGAATTATAAAGAGCGTCAACCCAGCTAAGTGGGCCAAAAAACAACTAGAAAAAAGTCAAAGACATGATAAATCTGTGGAAACTATTGCTTTTGGAGAACGGCACTATTTTAAGGTAGCTCCCTTGTCTACTGCTCTAGTCAAGTATGAGAGTTTGACTTGTGTGTATATATAGGTATATACACACAGCAGTGTCGGTATTCTGCTATTGTCTATTTTATAACCATGAAACTGATTTTCACGTCTTTCTTGGCAAATATCTTTTAAAAATGCCCCGCTACCAGCATTTTGCAGGACAGCATTAAGAAAGATGGAGATTTTTCTACAAGTACATCATAATATGTCTGCTGAGGTTTTTGATTGCTAGTTGGAAAATGCCTGTAAAGCTGTTTTTTTTATGCTCCGCCATAAAAGCTCATGTTGGAGAGTACAACTTTTAACTGAAATATCTCGAGATTTTGTCCCACTCGGGGTATAAACAAGGACACCGTTGGATTCAGCGAATCAAAATCTATCAAATGAAACATACTTTATTCCGTAGGTTTTCGCAAGGGAGCTACCTTAAGCACTATAAGACTGGATTAGAAGTATACTTAAAGCCTTACGAACAAGGTCTAAGAAAAAAAAAAGAAAATGTTTTAAAAGTTAAATTACCTCACAAAGCTTTAACAAATGTGGATTTCATAAAAATTCGCTATAATCTTGAAAGTTTCCTGTTTTCGTGGAGTACTCATGCGAAATGATTAACCCAGTAATGGCCCACGATATTGTTGAACTACTATAATCAATTTCGATGATGAGAATGTGCCTAAAACTCATAGATGGGCATATAAAAAAAACGGTTATAATGGTATGTACTATGATAGTTTTGGAGATTTACAGCCATTCATTGATTTAATGTTGTATTAAGTGTTGATAACGTTAAGTATAATCATGAACGATATTAAAAAGTCGAATCTTATAATTACGGTCATTTGTGTCAAAAATTTCTGTCAAAATATGCAAGCACTTGGAACAGTAAAAATAGCTTAGTTTTAGATTGGCAATCATGGAAGAAACATTGACACTTAGTTTGTCTGGTTCTTCTCCTACCGTAGAAGCACATTATTCTCCACCCATTGAATTGTCACCAAAACACAAATACGTTCTTGGCTTAGTAGAAACTTCTAACGTTTTATTCAATCTCTAATATCGACGAAAATAATAATAAGTTTTATGTGGGTGATTAAGTGATGGTTACTACAACTTATAGCTATAAAATTTGACATATTTAGTCATTTTTAGTAAATGTGTTACAATCAGATGATATAAGCAATTGTAATAAACATAATAATAATACGCTCATCAGCGTTATTACTTGTAGTCATACTATTGATTTTAGACCAAAAGATTCCATAGGGCGATTATTAGGATTTACTGAACGAGTACTCCAAAATAACTTAACTTACAACTGAGACTTTACTGTAGCAATTATTAAGATCCATGCATTACGAGTTGAATGCAGCATTACTGGTGAAGCCTATAAAAATGGAGAAAAAGTCCACACAATTCATAAATTTGGCCCGGCTGTACCACCATAATATAAAATTATTAAAGATACATCACAAATGATTAACTTATCCATCATTGGGCAGGTCATTGGCCACATAGAACTACGCATAGTTGATCAAGATGATAATTTAATAAATTTTCGTGGGGTAGTCATAACTGTAAGGTTGCACATAAAACCTTCATTGTAATGGGTATCATATATAATCTCAAAAACTATATAGGCAGCTTGACATGCACTTCGGCGCTTAGTGAGCAGCGAACTATCAAATCGTCAAGACATTGGAGAAGACAGTTAAAAGAGCTGACGATCTAGAAAATATAGTTTCTCAAATGTCTCAGCTCAAATATGAAAGTTGTAAACTAACTTTCAAATTTTTTTGCTGTTTTAAAAATGGATGATGTTTAAAACATTTAGTCATCTGTCAGGTTTGATGACTCTATGGCACACAAGAAATTCATGCTCATCAGCCATATGCACCGTCAACTTATAATAATTGTGATAAAATTCGCATATCAGTTCAACACAAAGATCTATGTCTGTCACCATCCCGCAGTTCATTATATATTCATTGGAGATTGGTTCAAGCAGCTGGTACTAGGGCAACAAAATATACTAAATTAGTAAGCAATCCATCCTTTACCTGTTTAAAGAAATATGTTATGAAATAAATGCAATAGAGATTGATAAGATTAAAAATGTTGGTTCAACAACTCTCGTGAAAGATTGGCTGACACTTAGTCTTAATCAAGACATATTCAGTGAGAATGCTGGTGGGCTTGGTACTTCAAGCGAACTAAGTCTACCCAATAATAACGGCTACTTTAATATCTTGATTTCTTTAAGTATGATTTTTGGTTTTGCTGAAGACTATCGTAAGATAGTTGGTAATGTTAATCATAATTTTATACTTACAAGATCCAGAAACGATGTTAATGCAGTCTCGCAAAATCAAATTCCTGCTGCAGCAGGTAATGCGGCAGCAAC
>JAPYYV010017066.1:0-13658 GCA_030522625.1 Copidosoma aretas | reverse complement strand
CGGCTCAGTTGCCTGCAAGCGTTTTCAAGTGTTCCAGATGTATATATTAGATAATGTTTGATCGAGTTCGCTTTTTAATAGCCGGGTGTTTTTTGTTTGACGTTTCTGAGTAGGCAAACGGGAAATTTTTTGGGTCGGTACTGAGAGTGAATGTTTGTTTGTTGTTTTTTTTTTCTCGTGTTAGATGGCCACGGAATGTCCTTTTGTTATTCTACTTCACACCCCGCTTATACAGTCTAATTTTATGGGTTTGACCATCATGCTATTATTTTTGTTCGAACTTCGTTTGTGTTTTTGTCATTTTTTTCCTATTAGGCACGTTATTATTACTACTGTTATTTATTTATTTTTTTCTTGAATTATAAATATATTTTAAATTAAACTCTGTGTAAATTCAAGTGATTGCCAAATTAATAATAAATATTTTTGTTGTTGGGGGACCGAAATTCTGTTTAGCTTGCTAAATATGTTTCTAACGTGATTGGGTAGGTATTGTTTAAATTAGAAATATTTACTACGTGCTCCACTTTTAATATAGTGAGGGTTGAGCAAAAAAAAAGGTGTAAGTGTATGTTGTTATTGTATTTTTTTTTTCGTAGTTAAAGGAGTTTTTTCATCATATTAATTTACGTTAGTTTTCCCGTCTTATCAAATCGCCATAAAATTTTAGGATGCATATATTTCATTGATATATATTATTAGTTGTGTATAATTATGCCATTTATGTGAGAAAAAAAAAGATTTCCCATGGATCTTAAAACATTTATTTGTATGTATACAAAAGATTTCTGTATTTTAATGTACTTACCAGGTAGTAGCTATCCAAATTGCTAATAGAACTGCACCGGACCGCATTTTTTTTCTCTCGATCTGGCTGACGATCTCCTCAAGCTTCTCATTTTTCTTTTCGTAATAGGCGTTTTAGTCTGATCTCTGATGTGCTGTTTGGCTCTCTGTTGTCCTAGAGATCTCTCGCTGGCTTGGCATTGCGTTGTCCCTTTATTATTTACTTTTCCGACATTTCTTTCTTCTTTGGTCACTTGTTTAAAAAAATTATTTCTTGTCCTTACACTCATTTTTTGTTTTGCAGTACTACGCTGTGTGCACTTTTCAACCGATCCCGCTTCTGACATCGAAATTCTCCTGTTACGGGGGTTTGTGGCCGGTTGGGTGAACGCGAAGTAAGTACACAGTGAGGACTATTAACTTCTTTTTTTTATTCTTTATGACCAAGGAAAGAGCCAAGGGTAGTGCGGTAATCTGGAGGCACGTCTGCCAGTCTTAAAAGTCTCGAATCTTCTCCTTCTCCTGTACTCTCTGACCCAACTCAAGAGTTTCGCTGCTCCTCTCTCTTGGTCATACGTCCTTATCTCAAGTGGTGGGGCGCGTACGTATTAGTATGCTATATATATCGTACGCCACACTAATGACTGAATGCAAGAGTATAAAAAAGCCGTATTAATATTTCTCCATATCATTTGTAATTGATACTATATGCGATGCAGACATAAAGTTTAAAGAACGATCTGTAAAACTACAAGTTTCAAATTTCGACGCTATTGTGTAACAAGAAAAGCGTCTAAATTAACATAGTGATCTACATCCTGACAGTATTTAGCTGTATTCTGCGATCCTTCTGAGTAAGGTAAACCAATAGTCTATTACCATTGATAGTACATCCTAACGAATTAAAGTTTCAGAATGTATACGTGTATTTAGAGCCACTTAACTAACCGAAATATCAATTTTTGAAAAAGCTGCTTGAGCCTATAGATAATGTAAAATACTTACCATCCTGTGAAAATGATGCAGTAGTATCTCCAAGTGATGCCCTACCAAATTCTACTTCGATTTTTGATGACATAGCATGCGAGAAACATGATAATGTAAAAGCATTTTCCTGCATGGGAAGATATAAAATGTAGACTGCTTCTATCTTTGCAAATGATACACTCAAGTGCTAGAACACCTTGGAAGAGATAATGTTAATTTTTTAGCTTTATTCCGCCAAGATAAAGTTAATTTAAAATTTGTGTATGATGATCATGTAAACTTAGATATACCGTATATTTAGTAAGATAATTAACTGCAAGCTGTTGTAATGATGATGGATTGGGACTTGCTGTCATTGACAAATACAGACAAATATGTAATGGTCGATATAGGAAAAGCTTTGATAACTTTGCCATAAATTTAAAACGTACCTAGTGTAATTTTTACAGTATACCTTGAGATATTGAAGCTTTAACATGATTGAACAAGAGAAATACGTACTTCATCAACTACTTAAGGCTGTCAAAACACAATATACACGGTTAAAGATTGGAAAAGAAAAAATTAAAAAATTACTAAGTGCAACTTTTAAGCCCATTACAGACCCCTTAATGTAAATAATAACTGAAAAGAGAAAAAATCAAAAAGAAGTAAGTCAGTAATTTTTAACATATTCAATAATAATAAAAAAGATAAAGTTGCTAAGCAAGTGGTTAATAATGTTGATGATGATAATAAAATAAAATTTCAGACTGTTACTAGTGACAACGATGATATTAATGATGATTGAATGGATGATACCATTAAAAATCGAACTAATAATAGTATTCAAGCATATTAAAATTTACCTAGTAATTTTTACTTACGAATATTTGATTAAAATAAGAAAAACCTACTAGAATTAGTGTGTGGTGTATGAAAAAAAGATAGAAGATACAAGCTTGGTGGTTCACAAAAATTTTTGAAAACAATTAAATTGAGGTAAGTGACTTAGATTATCTAATGAGTATTGGATGATTAAAACCACTTATAAAAAAATATCATGATGAATCTCAAATAAAACAGAATTATTTAGTAAAATATTATATGATTTTGCAAACGTCAAGTGTACATAGAAAGGGATTCGACAAAAACGGAGCTATTTGAACACATAATAGCAATAAATCTAATAAAATGATGGCTCCAATGTTTGATGTTATCGCTAGTAAAAGGGGAGCTTTATTGTTACCTTGTTATAAACTTGCTAAAGCAATGCAGCGAGTAAATTATGTATACTAGGAGGATTCTAATAGGTTAGCTAGTCGATTGCGGTTGCTCACAGATGAAAGATTGGCAGAAAATCCAAGTCATGAGAATGAAATCATATCAATAATCGAGGAACTGCGTAAGGTAGGATATGTATACGATTAAATACAAGCACTTACTTCAGTTTCAAAATAAGCGTTGACGTATTTAGTCGTAAACTAGGTATGCTAGAAGGTAGTACTTGATGTTTTCCTAGTATTGGATACAAACTTACTACAGATGTTCAGTATGATTTCTATAATAACTGATTATGCAATGTCGCGGTACCAAAACAGCTTTAAGATGAAATAAATTATGCTTACCTAAGTAAAATAATGTTACATATTGCTACAACAATTGACAAACTTGAAACTATCGCATACAACTTTAGTAAAAATGTCGTGCTAACTCAAGCTGATTCAACGATAAAAAATCAAGATTTTTAAATCATCGAAAAGGTTGTCGAGGAATTTTATAAGACAGCAGGACGTATTCATCCTAGTCGAAAATTTGATGTGCGTGGTTTGGATGAGGCTTGGCGAGCAGACCTTGTCAAAATGCAACCATACGCTTGTAAGAATAAAGGTTATAGGTATATGCTTAACGTAATAGATGTTTTTTCTAAATATGCATGGGCTGTCCTCATTAAAGAAAAAACTGGTGTATAAGTGTCATCAGTGATGCAGTCTGTATTTAAAGAAAAAAAAAAAAAAAAAACAAGTAATCCGAAAACTGATCGAGGTTAAGAATTCTACAATTTAAGATCCCGATGTCTTATGCAAAAATATAAAATCAACTTGTATTCGACTCACAGCAATCTTAAGGCATCTATACTTGAGCAATTTAATCTAACTTCAAGAAATTTAATGTGGAATAAATTCAGCTTGCAAGGCAATTATAAATGTTTGCATATTTTACAATCATTTATTATTTTATATAACAATAGAAAACATCGAACTATTGGCATGAAACCGTATGATATCATTACGGAAAATGAGGTTCAAGTTTCGAGACAAATGAAAAAAAAGAAAAAATTTCAAGGTAGCAGCAACAGTATACCGAAATTCAAAGTTCGTGATAAAAGTCGCGTAAGCAAGGAAAACAAATACTGGAAAAAAGTTCTACACCTTACTAGTTATAGCCCATGTTAAGGAGTCTAACTATGAAACTTTATATCCGTCAAACGATACGTGCAGTCTTTATAAAATTTTTACAGCCTATTAACAGCAGTGTGAGAAGCTAATACACAAAGTTTCAGAAATTTCTATAATTATTAAATATCGTTAACAACACCCTTAATTTTAGTGGCATTGTATATGCTTATGAAGATTATCGTTTTAGAATAGCAAAAACAATTATTTTTAATCTGTATGTCAATTATTACCACTCAATTGCTAGATCAATACGTCTACTTTATCGAGACTTGCACATTGTTTTAGTTATCTTCATACACACTTATTACTATTAAGATTTTGAAAATGTAACAAAGGTCATTAAAATTGGTGTATTCAATATCTATTAATGTCCAGCTTTACGCTGAACAAAGTACGTTGTAATTTGTTGCGAAAAATTTTGATGAAATGTACGTATTGCGAGACACTGTATGAGCGGGAATAAAATAGTATGGCATACATGCTCATTACTGATCTCTATGTGTCTTTGAGGGCTGATGCCGAGTTGGATCCCGATAGAAGATAGAGTGCGGAGTTGGGTCCCGGTCTTTAGAATCGTCATTGCATTACGTAAGAGCATTTTTCATGATTTTCGACTCCAATCCACCCTTATGTAAGAAAGCATAAGATTTTTGCAACCCACCCCCTCTCCCTTCCAATCCTCACAAAATTAAATAGAATGTTTTAAAATTATATAAATAATTTATTATATATCTTTGAGATGTCTGTGAAACTTAAGCCACTGCTAACTCTCCAAAAACTAGAATTAATAGCAAAAAAATTAACAAAGAGATTAAAGATTTCTTCGAATATTGAAAATAAAAAATGCTGTATTAAAAGAAACTCGTCTTAATTGTACAAAAACAAAATTTATGACGGAAGATATACGGCCGATGGTTTTACGTCGTGAAACGTTGCTATGCTGTTGGAAAGCCACTATAAATTATTTGCTTTAATAGTTACGTAAATGACTCATTGCCTTCCACCCTTCCCTATGTAATAAAGTATAGAAAATTTTCAAACAGCTTCCCTCCCTAGAAACCTTTACGTAATTTATGGATGATCCCTTTTACAGAGTTAATAGTTGCAGCATTTATAGAGTTTTTCAAACAAGTCGAACAGTGATTTGAAAATTATGAATAGTCGAGATACAATTTTTATCAGTAATTTTTTAAACATTATAATATATGTACAGTGGCATTTTAGCAACGATGTTTATAGATAAAATTTTGCAAGATCTAATTTGATTTATTTTTATTTGCATAATTTAATTATAAAATCAGACACAGATGACACTTGTTAATACTCTTTTTTAAATGCATGGGCCTACAGTATTTATTCAATACAATGAGTATGAAAGCATCGCTTTTGCCGGGCGTTCGACGCACACTTTTTTTTTGTAAAAAAATTTGGTCCATCTTGTTTACATTATATAAATTCTATTCCAAAATAATAATATTGCAAAAAAATTACAAAAACCCTAATTTATTGTAAGTAATGCAGTCGTAAGTCACTATATGAACACTAATATTATTAGTTTGAATTCCAAAACGTTATAGTTTTGGCGAATCAAAGAATGTAGAACTTATGCGAAATTCTACATTGTCAACTACTACAATGGGCAAATACATGTGAAGCATTGCGCGTTCTAAGTGTACAAAATCCACGACAGAATTCATATGGCTCTTAAAATATTATTCAAAGTTATGTTTGATTAGCTGCAATAGAACTAAACAGAAATAATTTGAAAAAAACCCTCGATTCTCGCTTAAGCCTTGATCTTAAGAATTACAAATGTTTGTGCATTCAGTCATAATTAACATTAGGAAACAATTTATTAAGAAATATTAATGTGGCAATCTTATTCGTTTGGAATATTAGTCTGCATAATTTTATAGTTTTATATAAATAAGCCATATGTTCAATTTTTAAACTTATGTACTATGTAGTATTTAAATATGTATTTGGATCATACGATACTTACTAATTTAAAGTAAACTATTAATGGACACAAAGTATGAAATACTTTAATGTAAAATACTTTATATAAATCTGTATGCAATAATTAAAGTTATTTATCTATTAGTAGACTTTATAGCCTTATTCCATTTTATACGTGAAGGATATTTCATATTTGTTTTTTACTGTATCTTGTTACAAAAAGTTACAATAAGAATCCTCTTTGAGTCTTTTTCTGTTAAGTTTCATTTGAAATAACAAGTTTTACATTCATTTAATCTCTCATAGTTCATCGTACACATAATATTTCTACAGAATCTTGTAAAAAAAAAAAAAATGACAACTACTATAAGATGGGCGGCGAGCTAGAGAATATTGAAAATGAAAGTAAAGAGAAGTATTTACTTACTAAAGAATATGAGACCAGTTAAAATCATCATGTGTAGCGATTAAAAATTTTAAAGACTTATTTATAATGCGAACTAACAACTTAAAGATTATTTGGATAGATAACTACACAAGCAGTGGACTTGCTCAAATTTATGTTGTCATTTGTAGACCGACTTCCGTAAATTAATGTTAGTAAACTCTTACTTAAAACAAGCAGCTTCATTTGATTATTGTAAATTCGTAAGGTGTACACTTCCTTAACATTGTAGTTCACTAGTATGCTAGGTATATTTTAGAAAATTTATTTGACTACGACTAGAATAAAAAGAATCCTCTTCTAAAGTAAAAAACTTATTGTTATCTTCTGGAAGATCTGGCGATTTAAATTACCTATTTTTGACAAAAAACTCGTAATTAGCACTACAAAAAAACTTTATGCACATATTTTTATAGTCTTTCAAAGATCTTTTATTCTTTCGGCTGTCACACTAGATCCGCCATTCAGAATTTCTCTTCGTTTAAACAGTATTTGTGATTAGCACCTAAAAACCCCATATACGTATATTCATGGTCTTATAAGAATTTTTTATTTTTTTGGCTGCGGACACGTATGCATGTCTTTTTACATATTTTTTCCCGCGGACGCATGCGTTTTTACGCAATTTTTGCACGTGTGTATGCGTAGTAAAACTTAATTTAAGAATTGTTTTCAGCTATCACAGATAAATGCTAGAACCATCTCAGCAAGTATTACGTTACAGCCGCTAATTCATCGCAGCAGTATGTAGGATGCATTCCTACTGCAAAGGAGGATGATATTAAAGAATGGATTGATTTTTCTGAAGAAAATATACAGTCGCTCAACTTTATCATTACTACGCAGAAATTAAGTCTTGGGGAGAAGTTAAATTACTAGAATATGTTGAGTCAAATGCAGAGGGCTTTTGTCGAATTTAAGCATCATAAATGTGGAGAAAGCACAGTTTGGGGCAGTATACAGTCACCGATTCATGGTCGCATCGAGACATAAGTGATCACGAACATGACTATCATCTAGATATAAAATTTTTTTTTATCAACGCTGGCTCTGTTTTCAAAGAGCATACAAATGAATCTTTACTTAGTTATGATGCCATTGAAGCCAATGAAATACTTACAGCTTTTTTTAACAAGATCAGGAACGACGAAGAAGTGCCAGAAACTGTATACTTTGAGGTTAAAAATCAGCTTATATATCAGACAATTATTTAATTAAATGGCTCTCAACTTATATACAGCAAATAATCTATCAAGTCCTTGGAAGATTTTAAGAACGAGGGTCAGGTTGATCTCTCAAATCAATAGTTAATTTGACTATGAATATAAACAAGTACTATCTCCGACGTAGAAGTTCTTCAATAGCACTACCAAAAGATATATGTGATTAAAAAGCTATTAATATTGTGCAAAATAATGGCAACATGTGTTTTAAAAGAGCAGTGTGTACTCAGTGCTGTACCCAGCTGAAAATAATTCTCATCGCGTACTTACATACAAGAAGTTTGTAAATTAATTAAATTTCACGTGCATCCATTTTCCAGTTATGCCAACGCAGATATCTGCTTTTAAAAAGCAGAATATGGTTTCTATAAATTTCTACATCCTAAAGACACAAGGAAAAATAATACCATTTTCCAAAAAAAAAAAAAAAAGAAAACTACGTGAATCTTCTATTACCGCAAGATTACTATTTGGATAAAGATGTTGAAAATTAGAAAATGAATGACTCGGCACCCCCGCGATTTCACTATGTCTGAATTACGAACTTAACAAGACTTGTGAGTGAACAACTTTCTAAACGTCATCATGCTCGATATATATGTGACACATGCTTACATTTTTTTCGTACAGTTGAGAAGTTGCGAGCATATATAATTGACTGTAGCCAAATAAACGAATAAAAATTGTTGCTACCAAAGAAAGAAGACACATATCTCAAGTTCAAGTATTATAAACATCGATAGAGGGTACCACTTATGGTTTATGCTGACTTCAAGTGACTGCTTAAGCCCATCGAAGGTGATGAACGAGCATATTAGCAGCATATAGCCTTAAGCATTAGCAACAACGTCAAATACAGCTTAGATTATGAAAAATTCAAGTTTGCAACGTATCGTCAAAGACAATCTAATACAAAAGCACCAGCAAAATTGTTTGGTAATGAGCATAAAAAAGTTGCTTAGTAATTGAAAAATTTTCATGAAAATCCAAGATTAATGAATCAGTTCACCAACGCTGAAAATCAAAGTTTTAAAAAAGCAATACAATGCCACATATGTAAAAAGCCATTTAAGGTGTCTCATTACCTCTATACAACTCATATTTTGAATATTATATCATAAATAATTATTTAAGGTTTTCAAATGTGTCCCTTAACCTGACAATAATATAGCTAGTGCTAAATATCATGCAATTTTTTTATAAAAATTTTGTTTTCAAATTTTTCACATACTACATTAAAAATATGTACTAGACAGGGGTATTAAGAAAAAAAGTTAGAGATCATTGTCATCTGACAGGACAGTAAATATTTATTTTTTTATAAATTGTAAAATTTTCTGGTATAATACTAATCACTAACATATTCTTGTTTCAGATATCGAAGAGAAGCACCTAACAGTTACAATCTTAATTATCAAGATACATGGATAATACCAGTAGTTTTACATAACTTAAGCAGATATAACGCTCATCTATTCAAAGAGGGGTTAGCTATGGAATCTGATGGGCCAATAATGATCATCCCGCAGACCATAGGGCGCTATACCTTCTTCACAAAGAGGATGAATAAGAGCAACGTAAGCTTCCGTTTTATAGACTTTCTCCGCTTTATGCAATCATCTATGCAAAAACTAGCGTCTTACTTAGATATTGCCCAATACTACACCACCCAAGGCTTTACTTGGGATGCGATGTTAAAGCATACGGGGATCACGCTGGAGTTATTGACTGTAATAGATATGCTTCTTTTTATTGAGCGTGGTATTCGTGGTGGTATTAGTCAGTGCAGCAATCGATATACCAAGGCTAATAATCCGTACATGGATGCCAAGTACAACCAAGAAAAGGAGGAAAAGTTTCTCCTTTACTATGACGGTAACAATCTGTATGCATAAGCAATGTGCAAGGCATTGCCCACAGGAAACGTTCGCTAGGTTAAAAACATTGATTTCAACGTTCCTGACGGTCACGCCGAGGGATACATTCTCGAGGTTGATCTCAAAAATCCGTTGGATATCCACGACTTACACAAAGATCTACTACTATGTCCAGAACATCTAGCCCCTCCTGGCTCTCGAGTAAAAAAGTTGCTGACGACGTTAGATAATAAAGAGAGATACATCATTCGTTATAGAAGTCTCAAGCAGGTCCTTAAGTATATTTTATCTAAAAAAGGTGCATCGAATGCTTGCATTCGATCAATGTCAATGGCTAACATCGTATATGGACTAGAACAGTAAGGAGAGAAAAAATGCTAAGAGTAAGTTTGAAAAACTGCTTTTCAAACTCTTGAATAATGCGGTGTATGGTAAGACTACAGAAAACAAGCAGAATCGTATCGATGTTACCCTTGTAAATAAATAGGAAGGTCGATATGGCTGTAAACATAACTTCCATAGCTGTTCCATATTTGATGGAAAGCGAGTGGCTGTACAGCTGTCACAAACGAAGATTACTGTACGTAAGCCGATATACACAGTTGTATGCGTTCTTGACCTATCCTTGTCACTCGTGTATCGTTTTTATTACGAATACATGAGACAATGTGTAGGAGATAAAGCAAAGCTTCTATACACAGACACTGATAGCCTTATTTACGAGATCCATGACGCAGATACGTATATGATGATAAAAAAAACAGCCATGAGTTCGACTTGTCAGACTACCCTGTAGACAATCAGTATGGCACAGAGTTAAAGAATAAGAAGGTAGTTGGACTGATAAAAAACGAGTGCAACGGTCGCATCATGTAAGAATTTGTATGACTCCGCAGCAAAATGTACTCAGTCAGAATAGAAAATAAGAAGCCTATAAAGAAGAAAAAAGGTACAAAAAATCTACTTTTAAAGCAACTATGAGTACGAGAAGACGACATCCTGTCTGCACCTAAGAGACCTTGGCTTAATGTATAGAGTAAGTATAATCATTCTTATATAATATTATGCATAATGACCTGCATTCATATATCATAAAAGTGTTTGATTATTTTGTTTCAGACGGATCTGAGGACTATTAGAATCTATAGAAACGTTTCATCTCACTAGCTGATGCAAGTCCAAAGCCAGTCGCCTATTGCTTATCCAAAGAGTTTAAAATACGTATTTCTACTGTAATCAAGAGCATTTGTAGACATGTTTCGATTTGACGACTAACTGGAATGATATAGACCGTACATGAGTTATGCAAATAAATTTACTGTATTTAATACAATGTAAAAAAATTCTGTATTGTCATTAATTACTTATACATCGTATAATATATTTATTTGAAATAATTGAAGTTAGAGGAGAGATAAATCGCACATGGTTTGAATCCTTACAGATAAGAGCAATGTTAAAGCTTTCTGGACTTTAGATAAAAAAAATAAAAAACATTTTTCTTGGTTACACACAATAAATAAAGAGGCTTCATTACGTGACCCATAACACTTTTTTTTCTTTGTAGATTGTAAATGATTAATTTGAAATTCGTATTGTATAATAATTAGAAACTTACGCTCTTTGAAGGCAGCGACTAATCAAGTATATGCAATGTTATAGTTAACATCCAATCCTATTGGTGGTTTCACTTCAAGGTCATCAACACTTCAAGATATAATTACTTTCAGCCCGCGAGATTATTAAGGTGATACATCAGAATTTACTGTTGTTAAATACGATCATATACGATCAAAATACGATCAAAATACGATTAAAAAACGATCCCATACGATTAAAATACGATAAAAATATGATGAAATACAATTAAAATCCTAATAAAATACAATTAAAGTACGATCAAATATGATCAAATACGATTAAATACGATCACAGTACAGCTATAACCGATTTTTTTTGCTTTACACAAATATTCTTTTGATTCTCTTTAAGGGGAAAAATGCCATAAAGCTTTACCGTCGAATTACGTTTATACCAACCACTCTACGTATCTAGTGGATATATTTTTAAGGATTTAAGAGAGTTAAGACCGTTTAATATGTAAGTCATTTGCAGATGACCATTGATCACGTTTAAGAGTTTGGTCAATGAATCAAACTAGTGAATGTGTGCTTCCTGAAGAGCACCTGACCATCCTTAACAAAACTAGACATACCTGCTTACCACCATATCGCTGTTTAAGGATCGCAATATGTTTTCTTTACACTCAGGTTGATTTGCTTTTCTCCCTACCCATCCATAGCATTGTGCCATTAGAATCTTAACGAGCCTTGCACTCATAAAACAAAGCTTGTAGCTCACCCCCCCCCTCCTTTTTTAATAGCCTTGAAAATCATCTTAAGTATATGTTTCAAAGTATCGTATCCCCTGTTACGATTGCAGAAAGCTGATCAATATTCCAACAAAGAGGGTCCCGCTAGAATCATAGGATAATTTATAGAAAGTAGCAGGTAAGTGCGTCGATCCCTTGGCAATTTCTACTGTATTCAAACCAACTTACTAAAAGAAAATAAAAACACCACCAATAATGTTAATAAGATATACCAAATTTACCTTCGATGAAAAAAATATTTTGTAGTTGACTAATACATGTCAGGCTTGAATATTCCATTGATTACTCCATTATTTTTGTTTTTACATAACATAATTGCAGGTTTTTTCATTTTTTTTAACAAGTTGGTTTGAGTATAGTAGAAATTGCCAAAGGATTGATGCACTCACCTGTTTCTCTCCATACATTATGCTAGAATTCTAGTGGAACCCTCTTTGTTGGAATATTGGTCAGCTGTCTCCAATAGAAACAGGGGATACGATACTTCAAAACATACACTGACGATGATTTTTAAGGCTATTAGAGGAGGGGGGTGGTTAGCTATCCGCTGTATTGTATGAGTGCAAGTCTCGTTGCAATTTTTATGCACAATGCTATAGATAGGTAGGGAGAAAAGTAAATCAGCTTGAGTGTGGAAGAAAACATATAGCGATCCTCAAACAGCGACATGGTAGTAAGCAGGTATGTCAAGTATTTGTAAAGGGTGGTGATTTGCTCTTCGCAGAGCGCAAATTCACTAGTCTGATTCATTGATGAAACTTTTAAACGCGATCAATGGTCATCTGCAAATGACTTACGTCTTAAACGTTCGTCACTCCCTCAAATCCTTGATTATAGAGAGCACACCCGCTACGTAGAGTTGTTGATATATACATCATGTGACAGCAAAACTTTATGCCATTTTTTTACCATTGAGAAAATCTGAAAAATATTTGTGTGAAGCCAAAAAAATGGGTTACAGCTCTACTCTGATCTTGTTAAATCGTATTTGATCGTATTCGATCGTATTATGATCGTATTTTGATCGTCTATGATCGTATTTACCAGCAGAGAGTTCTGATCTATCACCTTAATCATCTCGTGGGCTCAAAGTCTATGTATCTTAAAGTTTTGATGACCTCATCGTAAAGCCTCCAATAGAATTGGATTTTAACTATAACATTGCATATACTTAATTCGTCACTGCTTTCAAAGAGCGTGAATTTCCAGTTATTATAAAATACGAATTTAAAATTTAGCATGTACAACCTACAGAGAAAAAAAAGTTGTATGGGTGACGTGATGAGACCTCTTTATATTTTTTGTGATTGACTAAGATTGCTCAAGCGTGGGTAAATTTGAAATCGTTATCATGAACAATTGAAGAAAAAGTAATTTCAATGAAAAAAAATTAAAACAATATGTTGTGATAATGCAAATAAATATGGATCAATAGCGAGGGTTGCATTATTCTGCGAAGCGTATCAGTGCTAGTTTTAGTTGATCTATCGTGTTCGTCTGTGGCGCAGATCGCTAACAAGCCACACTGAAGAGTCCAAGTTGGCGATCTGG
>JAPYYV010017063.1:0-10237 GCA_030522625.1 Copidosoma aretas | reverse complement strand
GACATATTTTTGTATTTTTGCAGGTTATGTGTGCGAAAAACCATGGACAATCATGTCTGCATATCTATACTAATTTTCTAAACATACTACATTTTTTCACAAACCTCTTTACCTTGATCGTATGGAAATACACTCAAATAGTATAAATTAGGGTTGTTTTCATATAGAGCAACTCCCTACTATTTGTGCGCCTAGATATTTGTATCCCTCTTAGAATATATCCATAAATTTATTTAATTCAAACCATACCCTTGTAGATATGACGTTCTTTATAGTTGTCTGTATCAAGCATGTGTTGGGCATGGAATAATTTTTTCATCACTCTAACCTAAAAATCGCACCTTCGCCGCTTCTTTTCGGCTCTCATGATGAAAAATATAATACCGACCGCCTTCCTCGATGTTTTCCCTCGCTTCGCTCGGGCAAACAACTTCGAGGAAGGCAGGAATACGTCCCTAGCACCAGGGTGGTAATATACTATTTTCCAATTTTCCACATGGAATTTTACAAGAAATATTTATTCCGATAAAATTTTTCCTGTTGGAAGGTTTTCCACGTGGAATTTCCATGTGAAAGTCCACGGGGACATTTGCAACGGGGGAGGCTTTACTGCCGCAGCTTTCGGTTCGAGTTCTCTCTGCTAAGCATATACGACTGTATGTGTGTGTGTATGCGTGTGTAAGGAGGAGGAAAGCGAAAGAGGAAGATATGCTATGGAGATCAGCTTGACTCTGCATTTGGTTCTGACTTACTCACAGGGTTTATATCATTTTGGTATTGTATATGTACATACGTGAAAAACTAGATGTAAAAAAATGTATTCCACTTGATTTTCATACTCTATGCTGCAATCAAAAGTTAGGTGGACAAAAATAGTTTCGGTGCATTTTTTTTTTTGCACCACTTTGGATCAAGTTTCATCTTTACTATTGCTTGTACAGTACGAGAAAAAATCCCTGCCGAGCCTTGAAAACGAATACTGCCGGGCTGTTTTTCCTTTTCCAATGCAACGTAATTTTTTGCTACCACACCACCAGTGTCCACTGTTTTTCACACAACGAGCTTTCGGTAAGTTGTACGTGCGACAGTTTCGGCGCACGTAAAAGCAAATAAGAACCGAGAAGCGACCCACGGCTGACGATTTTTGTCGCTACACGTGTCCGATTGGAGCGTGAATTTGATCCCCAACACTCGCGTGAAATATATAAACCATACCTGTACAAAGTATCATTGTACGTACAGCGATTTTCTTAAACCGACAAAAGTCCTGTCATTGTTCTGCCACGATTCCCGGCCGAGCCGCCGACGACATTGATTTCACGCCTATGAGAATTCTTATCTTCCTCGAGCATCGCTCGTCTCCGCGGATCCTACTAGTACAAAACAAACCCAATACAATTTATCCAACCAACAATTTACATTTCTTACCCCAGCTCGAATCGACCGTTTGTCTCTCCCTTCTCTGTTGCAGGTAAGCCGAATCGTCGAGAAACTTTCATCACAGCAGGTATCAGCACTTATATTGTTGCCGGCACCGGTATAGATATATAGGTAAAGCGCTAAAGTCGCCAAGTAACGCGAGCCGCTCTAGAGCTAGCTGGTGATTCAATGGCCGAGCAGCACAGCCGCGGAGGAAGGCTGCCACAGCTGAAACATGGCATTTTAGGTACGGTACGTAGGTATAGGTACCATCGGTACGCTCGTGCAAATGGAAATGAAGAAACTGAGTATTATTTCGTACAAATGCAGCACGCTCGCATGTAGGGACCATTCGAGTCATCGAGCGCGATTCGTGGGTATTTGTTTTTTAGTCCCCCCCCGAAGCTCACTGCGCGTGGTAGCAGTGGACATACACATTCACGCGAGTAATGTGCATGTATATATATATGTAAATGCTCGCGTTGGCGAAGACAGGATCTGCTTATACTTTGTACCAGCTCGTATCGGTATATATAGGGTACTTACACGGGTATCGTTTTCCCTTTCGTATACCGACGCGACGCCCGAGGTATTCGATTACGCGAGTTATCGCGTATCGGAGAACGCTTACGCCAGAGAGTCATCGGAAAGCAGTGATAGGCTCCGCTTCCATTCCGGTACTTCAATATCAGCAAAGCCGCGCCGCCGCGATCGCTAAGGTGCAGCTCTCGGAGACTGACGATGGCTAGATCGGTGAGAGTAACAGAGGCATTTGATCTCCACCGGATGACCATCTTGTATAGGTTATGATGAGGCTCCGTCGAGAAGCTGCAGTGCGAGTATAGTATACGCTGCTCTCAGTAACTCGCTCGATCTTTGCCAAGGTGAAGGCCAAAACTACTCGGAAGACTGGCACTCCCGCCCCCGTAGCGTTATAGCAGTTTGGTGCGGTTAAGGAGTCTCGTATGTTAGAAAAGGCCTCAATTTGTGAAAATTATTCTAGTTGCCTTATGAGATTTTACAGTAAACAGATCACATAATACGAAATAAGGGTACTTATTGTGTGGAAAGAAATTATTTCATCAAAATTGCAATATTGCGTAAGTGTAAAATGTCATTTCTTCAACTAGTCACTTAAAACATAGAGACTTTTTTACTTATCGTTCGATTTTAATTTTTCGAAGCTAATTTCGTTCCTCAAACTATTGCCGACAACTTTACCAATTTGAATTTAAAAAATATTAAGTGTACAAAATTGTAGATCCAAACGTTTATCCCCCAACAATTGAAAACTAACAACAATTAGAACTAGTTTTTTGAACACTTGACGTTTTGAAAATTTAAATCGGTACAGACGTGAGCAATTGTTCGAAAAACAAAATAAGCTTTGGATAACTAAAATCAAACGAAAAATGAAAAAGTCTACGAAAAAAAATTCTATAGCCACCTGAAAAGCATGTCAAAAATCCATCACAGGATTCCACCTAATATGCCGCTGCCGACAAACAGACAGAAGAGCTTATAAAAACAAACGTACTCCATTCGACACGGTTCGTTTCGATTCGACCGTGACAAACTTTAGAGAATTGGACACCTTATATTATGGAAATAGGGTGTTCGGGGTTCAAGTTCGCGTCGCGGGAGCAGAGAGAATGGCTGCAGTTGACAGTTGAGCTGCGAGAAAATCCTGATGGGGGAAATCAAATAATTGTTTTCTACAGATTTTCATTTAAAAAATTGTATACTTTGGTTTTTGTTGCTTTCTAGAGCGTATTTCAAATCTTTTAAGGGCTAGCCTCACGGTTTTCGAGAATTCAAACAGTAAAGTTAGACCCTTCACAGACTTTTATAAAGACGCCATCGTGGAATTGTCCACAGATATTAATAAAAATCTAGTTGGTCATTGTTGATAATGGATGAAATGACATATCAAAATTTGGAGAGGCCTAGCCACGCCGTTTGAGGGGTACATTAATTAAATGTTTGAACACAATTACGTAGACACGTTGTATAGAGAAATGATTGCATGTACATAAATTTGGTTATGAAGCATTGCTTTTTGATTTTTTCAGAAGATAGTAATCTTTTATTGTATGATACAAAACAGCTAACGCGATTTATCGAGAATAATCATATGATGAACAAATTTTTTACTGAACTTTTGAGGTTTACTGTATACATACCGTTACAACCCTCTTAGGTAATTACCTTCAGAGCAGCAGGGTTTGCAATTTAGTTGGGAGTGTGGGCACGTTCTGTGCATTGTTTCTCGATGGATAATCTCGACCCAGGTATGCGCTTAGAGCATGCGGGATTCGAACAAACTTTGTCAGCTAATCGGAGACATGCGCGGTGGATTGAGTACGTAGACCAGCGTTGAAATTCATGCAAATAACATTTGCTATTTTATAAATATAGTTTTAATAGTTTACCGTAGCAACGAGACACGTGCGGTTGCGAAAATGCTCTGTTGGATACCATATAAATGCATATGTTGTTCGCGTGTTTGCTGAGAATGTCAATAATTGACCATATTACGTATATACTGACGGGCTTTGTCGAGTCACAACGTTTTTTTGTACTTCTACTAGTTCTACTTGTATTATATGCGCGTATGCGAGAAAACGTCGGGGAAAATACTACGCATTCGAGATCAATGATCGTGCGACACACCTTGCGCCTCGTTTCTTTTGTGATTACAAACATCTTAAGTATTCACTGCATTGCCTTCGTAAATGGATTTTGTACAGATAATATGTTCAAGTTGAATTCTCGTCCATACCTATACAGACACCATACCATCATCGATTGAATGGTATTAACACGATACAGGAATTATAATATTATTCATCGCTGTTAACGGTTATCCATCGCTAATTAAAACCAATCGATCGTCTCGCAGCCATTCGCGTCGCTGTGATGGTTTTTATTTTTCACGTGCAACACGAAGAAATATACGAGCATGCCGGGACGGAGATTCAGCGAGACTTTTTTAATCGATGAGTATAATCTGAGAGCAGACGTCGGTTAGCACCGGCAACGATTGATGAACCTCGAGACCGGCTGATGGAAGTTTGGATTACCGGAGCCAATGTCGCTGCAGGTTTAGCATCCGTCGTATACGAGGGCGAGTGTATTACTTCGATAACATTCTTCAATAAGCTGCGGCCTGCGACGTCCCGGCAATGGAATCAATCTTAAACTTCACGTGCGCGTATGTACACAGTAACTTTTTCGTTCTCCATTTCGTAGCTCCGATAAGCTATGTGGATTATATTGCGTATCTATGTTACTCGTGCGGCGACAGCGAATGGCCGCAGCGACGGTGATAATTCGGTATAATCATTGGAGACCCTGATGGTCATCGAGAGTAGCTGATGTAGGTAATTATTGACCCCATGCGAACGGCCATCACTCGTGTGTTCGTGTGTAAGAACTTTGGACGTCATATCTGCGAGTTACAACGGGATTGCCTGTAAACATGTACGAATATATAGTTACGTTGTACGTAAGTCGTTCCACAAAAACCGCATTATTTAATGTCCTTACCAATTACAACGTCCTATTTCATTATTTCGTATTAATTCGGTTAATATTGTCAACAGTCATTGCAATCGAAAAAGTTTGTATCAGAAAAACGAGCGATCATTATCGTAACCACGTCCGTCTCGGTGCTGTTTTAAATAATCGATCCAGCTGCTGTGACTAGTACATAATATATGAAGCAAATTCGTCTTCGATCCGATATTCTCATTTCAGAATTTCGATTTCAGTACCATTATTGATAGCTCTGTCATTAACGACTCATTTCAAAATGCATTCGAATAATCATGATGATAGGTACTTATCTCCAATGTAGGCATGGTAATGAATAAGACGAACTCTTTTAAGCTATTTGGGGCCTCGCTCGATTTGGAAAAAAATACTAGAATTATAAACACCGATTTGGAAAATCCCATCACTATATATCACGCATCAAAAAACTCCAAGTATCTGTTGTAAAATGACCTAAAAAAATTAATCAGGTACAGGAAAAATGCACGTGGTACAGCAGAATGCCCTCGAATAGAATTGTACGCGGGACAAGTATTGTATACCTGATCATCCGAGTCGCGCGACGCGGGTATGATTCCAACAAGTTACATCGACTCCTGCACGCATGACGAGCTCTAATGCACGTGCTCGCACCTATAGTCGATTCCGTCAGCGGGCGTCGTTTGATTACACACCGTATCACTAATCGCCCGAACTGCTGCTCAATTTGCTTTGTACTTGAATATCGACTCGGAGCCGGGGCGCGAGAAGACTTTGCGAGCGAGTCGCACGACTCTGTACCTACTTGGTTATTATCCCTTGCTCTCGTATCATAGTACCTGTATAATTATGTCGCATCAGCGTTTCGTACATTCCTCGATGCAGCATGTACTTACTGTGCGTGAGTACTCATTTTTTTTCTTTTAATTACGCATCGACACGCCCCTTCGATTGTAAGGATTGATGCGCACGTGTGCGATCAGTCGTGATCGCCCAGAGTCGTTACACGCGCATACTTCCGTACCTATAAAAAAACAAATGACTTCCCACGGCGAGTTATCGTATATTATATTATATAATACGAAAGCTGCTTTGTTGTTTGTTTTGACCGTCCTACAGAGGGTAGGGATTTGTAGTGCTAAAATCTATGTTGGTAAGTTGTGTATACATTAGACTCTATAATGATCAGAGCTGCAAATCCATGCAATAATACAGCAGTGGCTACGCTGACTTCAGTCTCAAGTAGGGCTTCACGATACGACGATAATGTCACGATATTGTCTCGTCCCGATATATTGTCTCGATTTTTCGAGACGAGACTTTTTAGATTAATTTTCTCGACTCGACATCGATATTAGTGAATAATATTGACATTGTTATTGGGTTATAAGCATATTGATTGCAGAAATTTTTTATTTTTTCCCTTGTTCACGAGATAATACTTACAATTGAATTGCATAGTTTAGGTTTTTTACCAAAGACATCAAATTTATAATAACGCATTACTACTATAGTAACGAGTCAAATGATGATTTAGAACACATCTTATGAAAAATTGACTTCACATAAGCGTGACTCGCTTGTTACCAAAGTATGAGCAGTTAAAGACAAAATGCGTAAAGTACTTTCGGTTATCTGAATCAAGTATTTCGATTTTTTTTATAATTTAAACTACATATATGTACACGTGTATGTACAAATATAAGTACAAACGCATACTATTGTAAAGTCAAATGTGTGAGTCATATTTAATTTAATTCTTAGAAACCGATATTCTCGATATCGTCGATACGATACGATATTTGTATGGACGATATCGAGAAGATATTAGAACTGACGATATTTTTCGAGATCTACATCGATATTTTGTCTAAATATCGTATCGACTCGATATCGTGAAGCTCTAGGAGACACTCAAGTTAGCAGAACCATTGTTTCTCGTTAAAGACTGTGGCAAAAAAATCAGTTCTTTGGCCAAAAAAAAGCTAATAATTGGCAAAAAATTATGGCTTAAGTAACATAGTGGCGCTATAATTTGGCTACGCTATAGCTTCATAGACACGAAATAATCCATTCATTAAATAAAACAACAATTCGTAGGACGAAATAATTTTCCTTTGCTGTACATGAATATCATGATGAATTATTTCATACGTTGCCAATTCAAACTGTTTGACCACGAAAGTGTCAATTTGTTTTCCCATGTACTACCTATATGTATATATATATATATATATATATATATATATATATATATATGTATGTATTTTCTCGCTCCTTACACAATTAAATACCATTCAAACTCCTTGAAAAATTAATACGATTCAAGCTTCTGGCGATAAAGAATACGATTTGGGCTTTTCACGAAGAAAAAAAGTTTGATAAATTATTTTGTGCATCGTACGATGTAAAATAATAGAGGGATGGATTTACAAATCGAAATGCCATATGTGTCGAGTTTGATACGAATTACATCCTTTTATGTTGCAACGTTCAATACGTAAACATGTAGAATTTAAAAAACTAGGGAGCTGCGCCTCACGGAACAAAGTTTTCATCGAAAAATAATGTACTGAAGAAAGTACTACAAATGCTAATACTTAAGGTCCATTTTCATGCTTACGCTAAAACGCTAGAAAGTTCGTTTCGTATCAACTTTTTAGCGTGAATGCTGAAAAAAAGTTCACGAAGGGATGGAAGGGGAACTATGTCAGGAGAGTTGCGGTGGATTAGCATGAGCATGTACAGAGAGCCCTAGTTGCAAAACATACATAGAAAACTACATCACAATAGCGAAGAAGACTTTCAGCGTTTCGGCGTTTTATCGTGAGCACGAAAAGGGACCTAGAACATTTGGTACGTAGTATTATTTTTAATTTCACCCGCTCTTGATCAGTCTTGACAAATCATGCAGCTAATAAAAAGGCTTCAGTTACGTGGCAATCAATCTTTTATCATGAAATGATACTTTCAATCGCATTATACTTTCACCTTAGAAACTCGAATCGTTCAGTTTATTTTCGGCATAATCTTGAATCGCATTCTTTTTCGCCGGAAGCCGAACCCGAATATTCTTTTTCGTGAGAAGCGACGATATAATATGCGTCGTATCTATGGGTTGTATTCGCAGCAAAAGCTTCTCCGTGTACACTATAAATACGATATATATGCGCGAAGGGAGAGGCAGACCGGCAGAGAGCGCGCCGCGGGCATTTATTGATTTGTGCTACATTCGACTTTGCTTTTACGATGACTGGCCGATGAATCAGCGCGTCCATCTTCGCATGTGGCGCAACGTTAATTGCTAAACGGCTAATACTCGTTGAGAGATCATTTGTTTGTTTTCCCCGCCGGACTGTCACGTTGTGTCCTTCTTTATTTCTTGTTCTCGTAGGTCTTTTAGCTCGATGCGTGTACTTTAAATCCATTATCCTTGATTGTCTTGAAAATCATCGATGTTCGATTTCCCGAGGCATACTTGCATCACAAAGTAATGAAAAAAAAAATGCAATTAAAATTTTGTATTTCAATCTCGAATTGAAAGCGGAATATCTGTATAGTGACATTCGCCTGGAAGAAATTGATTCAAAACCGAGCCAAAAGTATAAGTAGCGACTGCCTTCAGAGCAATGTACTGAATGTACGTTATATTTTGAATGATCCGGGCCTATTGATTTATAATCAGGATTTTGCAATTAAATTTGTCCGGTCAAATATATTCAAATCCATCGATATAGGATATATCATTTTGTATGAGCCCCCAATATTTTTTGATAATCTACCAGGCTGAATACAATTTTTCATGCAAAATCCTAATTTTGCCCAAATCTGTACGTACGTACTTATCCAACCTCGACAAAATCCATGCAATTTGTTGATTATTTTTTTTCATCGATTTTCGTTGCTCATCCAAATTCCAAAGATATCACAGCACCATGTATGCACGCACCCCTGACAAATGTGCCAATAAGCTCGAAAATTAATAATATACGTTCGTGCGCGCGCGCGAAATGGAGCGACAATTACCGAGCGGTGCGCTCTCGTACCCGTGTGTACATCCCATACAAAGCCGCACAACCCCGGGTAAATTCACTGCGTTACACGCGTTTTACCGGCATAACAGATAGCGGTTATATATATTACATACGCATGCTCGCGTCGCGCGCAGCGGCCACGCCCCTATGAAATTTTAGCCTCGCCGCAGTCGCCGCCGGAGTTGATAATAGCTCGGCGCGCGCATACCACCGCGGATAACATTTATAATGTGCATCACGCGCACTTAGAAATTCGAAAGTCTTCCTCTTGTCGAGCTGATGCTGCATCGTGACTGTTATACGCCACGAAATTCCGTGGCGAGCGTTGCATCGTCGCTCTCTCTCTCGCTTTGCTCGATTTACAGTATGAATATGCGCGCAAGCTCGAGCCTCTCGAGAGTATGTATGTACAGGAGGGGGGGGAGGGGGGGAGATGCAGGCCATTTACATTTGCGTCTCTGCTGCAGTGACGACCTCACCTCGCCCTCGTCATCGCGACTTTGTCCTCCGAGCGCTTATCTTTACGGCGCTCGCGAGCGGGTCGGAGAATTGAGGCATTGGATAGACCTCAGGACGACAGAGAGAGAGAGAGAGAAACACACCCTGGTCAGGCATCAGACTTATGAGCGAATAGAATTTTCACTCATAGATCTTCAGCCCAGCCGCGCCGATAGTTGCAGGGCTGATAGCGACTTCTCTGGATGAACTGGCCTCTGGTCCAGGTGTTGCCCCCCCCCCGGAAGAGATTCGCCGGTGACCCATTCACCAGGACGATGAGCCTCTGGCTTCCCTAACGGGAATTGGCTATGCCGACTGCCAGCGGGAACCCACCGACCCGGCGTCAGGGTGCGTCGACGACCTCCTCAAGGAGAAATTAAACTGTTTTTAACGATCTCTCCTTATATAAGTGGGCTAAAGATACGATGAAAAAAGTTGAAATTTTTTTGTGCCACAAGACGAGTACTTGACTTTCTCTAATTTTCTCGAAACAAGATTCTTAAATCTAAAGACTATTAAAGGTACTTTAAGTTATCACGCATCGGCGTCCTCGATGGCTTAGTGGTTAGAGTGCTAGCTTCCTAGCCTGACAGACTCGAGGCAAAACGGGTTCAATTCTCGTCAAAAAATTTTCTGGAATTTCGATTCTCGGACTTTTTTGGTGGGAAAAGTACCCGCGGCGCCGAAAACACATTCTCCCCGATTCTAGCAGACCGACTGCAGTTTCTCCAGATGATGCCTGGACCTGGGGG
>JAPYYV010017061.1:0-11122 GCA_030522625.1 Copidosoma aretas | reverse complement strand
GCCCCATCTGTACATGTATAGCCATAATCAAAGAAAGAAATTTAATGAAAATACTTACTTTTGACTACTCAAAACTAATGTAGGCCTCTACTGACGTTATTATCGCACGACGGCTGATGCTATACTGTGAAGCACAGGCAGCCGAGCACTCTACTCCTCCCCCCCTTGTTTTTGGCGAGTTTCTCTTACGGTTTCGCCAATATGACCACTGTCACAACTGTCATTTGGCACAACCGTACTCAGTCTCCCCCTACTTTTGTTTTTATCCCAGATTGATTCTCTTTACTGAAATTTAATACATCAAGAAGTTTTAAAGTTCGGGATAGGTAGCCTTTTAATTTGTAAAGGTTTCTTACAGATAATTATTGAAAAAATATTAAGCTGAAACTAATGTTTGTAAGGAAATGTTGTACTTTAAAAGTTCCCTGTAAGGATTAAAATCTCATAAAAAACGACCCTTAAAACAGGTTAATAATGTAATGCCAGTTTGAATGTTATAAATTATTTTTTTCTGAATTCTATTCTCAAAAAGTAGTGGGATCCACAACAATCCTTTGTCAAGCTTGAATGTGCTCAAATTATTGTTGCAGTTCATGAAGAATATCACTTTGTTTTAACATGTAATTTTGCAACAATAATTTAAGCATAGGACACGAGTGCAAATGTATATTTTGAGCGCTACAACACGCGCGACATTGTAAGTATCGTTCTGTCGGTCTTTCGAAGAGATCATAGACCAGCCGACAAGCTGAGCTTCCGTATAGGTATTCAGCGTTAAACACGTATTATATTTTTATATTGATGTAGAAGTCGACCGCGGATGTGATGTATAAGTACTTACTCACTGCAGCTTACAATAACAGTCTCTGTTTCTTTTGGGTCTTTATTATTTGTCACGCAACCACTGATGCCTGTCTGTTTGGAGTGTTGACTACCGTGCAGGCTGATGTGATAATTAATCTTCTACGGATGCAAGTGCTAAGTAGCGTAGTGATGATGGATGTTATTATGATGAGCTAATGGTTATTGAATGTTGATTTTATTATTTGCGCTTTGAGGAATATCAGGTAAGTTAAATAATATTTGTGTATTATTAATGTATTACGCATATATATACCTACTAGTGAATCGTGAACCTTTCTGAAAAGAAACCACACAAAGGACCTACGTGAAAGTGGTTATTGTTATTTTAATAAAGATGCAAAAATCTCATTTAAAGTTTGCCAAAAAAGACAAGCATTCTGTGATATCTAATTAGTTCACACTTAATTAATACGAACACTAGTTGCAGACTTGCACAATCTCAAAAGAACATTCCAGCATTACATCGTATAAATACATACACACACACACATATACCACACATATACACATCACAGAGTACAACCACTACGACCTAAAAAAACAACAACACTAACAATTGCCCTCGAAAGATTCAGCACTTCAATTTTTTGCTTGTATATTTTTCCCAACAATAACTCACAACGACAGCACACAGGATCGCAGCTTATCTTCGAAACATTGCTTCCATCTTAATTTCTTTGTCTCTCTGTGACAGTTTTTTCGATACCCTGTGTGATTTATCGCTCGATCGTTGTTTTTCGCTGATTTTCATATCTCCACTGCTGGTTCGCTCATCTCACTTCGCATGCGCCGTGACCGACTGATAGCTTTTTTTATATGTTCAGTTATTTATTGCTGAACGCGTGATGCAAAGTGAGACGATTTTGTTCATTGACGATTGCTTCAGATGTTTTATTATACCATGCGGGTCACTTTTCTCTCGTTTCTAGATACATGGAAGACTTAAACGTAAACTAATAATAATCTAGTTATGATGATTAAAAAACTAAAGTTACCATTATTTTGGTGAATGATATCGAATCGCAGTGTGTGAAGAATATTTTATATCGAATGTTGGCTGCAGCAAACCTAAACAGCAAAGCAAAAATTTTAGTTTCGATTTTCAGTTAGAGATTCTTAACTTTTCCAAATGTACAGAACATCGTCTTCCTTTTTTCCCATTATCTCAGATTATCGTCGATCAAATAACTTCACGACTGTTGTATATTCTTCTAATTTAAATCAATGAAAAGCCAGTAATCTAAAGCAAAAATTTACATATTGAATATATGCAAATTAGTGCATCAAGTTCTCTGACACTGAAAGTCGCATTCACTGGAAACATTAATGGAATTTCAACTGACATTAGTGACAAGAAGTGACATTAGAAAACAATCTTTATTTAGAGTGCAAAATAGCAAAAACCATAAACTGATTCAATCATGATCTTACTGTAAGAATTTTACCAAGATTCGCCTTCATGTGATAACAATCGATGAAACATTTAAAGTAGTTTACGAAACTATTTTCACAATGTACCATTTGATTAAGGGAGACCGGGGTAAATGGGGCACCGAGGTAATTAGGGCAATTGCTGTTACTTCTAAATAAAAGAAAACAAATGAAAAATACAAAATATTAGATTCAAGTGTAGATTCTAGGCAATCTTTTTTGAAAAAAATAAAGCTGCATAAATTTGTACTTTTTCAAATAAAAATCACTAAAGATAACCTTACATATCTCAATAAAAAAAAAAATCTTTTTCCTACTTCGGGCGTTTTTGAGAGGCCCTCGGTAGGAAAAACAGTGTCCGCCACTCAAGTGCGATCCAACCAGGGCTACGTTGCGGACCCTCGGGCCGCAAAATCGACCTGGAGGCGATCGCACGTTTGTGACGAAAACTACTATACTATTGTAGTATTAATTATTTAGCAATTAATATTTGAAAAAATAATCACTTCCGGGGAAATTGGAGCGCTTTTTCCGAGAAGGAAATTAGTTTAATATATCAGTCCTGGTCAACTCTGGTCATTCTAGAGTTGCTCGAATACGTTTATTATATATAAAGTAATAATCTAGAGCTAACCAGAGCTGCCAAAATGGAATTACCAAGTCAATCTACAGTGTAGTATTTTCTAACCTCAAAACTGCTATGTAGTCTAAGAATTAAAACACTTGTTTTTACGTAAAAGTCAACATATTAAGCTTCTGTTAAGCTAATATTTAGTGAGAAAATAGTACAAAAATACCAAAAATAGGAGTCAAATCCGAAATAGTATCAATATATTGTAAAAAAGAAGTATTAGTTCACTTGCACGTATTACATTCATTTTAAGTATTTTCTTATTTGTTTTAACTAAAAATTAAAAAACGAACTGTATAAAATACAGGGGACAAAGCGTGAATAAAATTGTTTTGCCGAATATGTGTTTCAATTTACTTTAATCGAAGTGCCCCATTTACCCCAGGGAAGTCCCCTATTTACCCCAATCGTTGTGAAGTTCGAACCTGCTGCGGTATTTTTCATTTTAAAATTTGTTTAGATTGATTAAAGGCATGCCAATTTTTACATGTACTTTAAAGTAGCTCCCTTACACTATACAACATTTTTTATCTATGTTAAAATTCAAATTTAACTCTTATTGTATTTTAAAAGAGAGTAGAAAAGGAAAAGTGCCCCATTTACCACGGTCTCCCTTACGAGAAAGCTTTTCAAGGTAAAAGTTGTCCAAATCATAATGTTGTACATAATGATGTAGCGAAAAGGCCGTTATGGCGTTGGATCCTAAAATCACAAAAGTAATGGAATTGGTTCCCGGGTCATTAGCAATCACAGTGGGATTGGTTCCCGGCTCATTAAGATGCATAGTGGAATTGGTTCCCGGGTGATTCAGAGGCATATACAAAAGTGTGCACTGAAATAGGTTCCGAAAATTGAAAGTACATTTAAATATTTAATGTATGCGTGGACAGTATACATATACTATCTCATATAGTAACGAACTCATGCAGTACCAAAGTGATACAGTTCAGAAAACACCTTAAGGTGTGCGTGGACAGTATACATATACTGTCTTATATAGTACCGAACTCGACATCTCCGGTTTTAATGTCCGGAAACCAATTACACTGTGCCTCTAAATCAGCCGAGAACCAATCCCACTATGCATCCTAATGAACTGCGAACCAATTCCACAATTTTCATATCTGGAGAAATGTGCTGGGAACCAATTCAGGATCGCGAAAATACAGAACCATCTTGACACTCTGAATGGACGGTCGCAAGATAATGCTATAAATGCATCTAAGTGCTCTATAGTATATTTTTACAGAGTATTGGTTTTACCTTGTCGCTTCGTTTCTTCCCTTTGTCAATCAGATCTGCAAAAGGTTAATGAAATTTCAGACTTAGGCGTCTTCTTTATTTTATCTTTATCATTTTCTAAACATATTGATGCCATAACTAGTAAAGCTTTCCGGATTTTGGGATTTATTTACCGTTCGACCACTGAGATCCACAATATAACTTCCATTCATCACTTATTTATTACACTGGTGTTCCCAATCTTGACTGGCGGTTCAATCAATGGTGACCTTAGATTGATATAACATGGACCCAGCTGCAAGATATAAGTACAGCATAAGTTACTCCGTATACTCACTGCCAAATCGGGAGCTCCAATGCATTATAGAGATCAACAATACAAAGACCTTCATCAGAAATTTTCTATTTATAAATTACACACTACTTTCTGTTTTCACGATTGTCTTATTACTTCTAAAGTTTATCATAGTCTTATTCGTTGCCCAGATATTGATTTGCTTTTCAACTTAGGCAATATTCCTTATAATCGTAGAAATCCAAGAGAGATAACTGAATTTTCTTGCAACTGCGCACCTTATTTATATTCTTCAATGCATAGACTTATTCACATATTTAACGCCTCATCCCCTGATCAACGCGATATCACATCCATTGGTGCTTTCAAGATTGGTCCAAAGCACCACACAGTGGTATTTTTTTGCCATAAATGAAATATCCCCTGAACAAATCAACCCATCTCAATGATTCTTTCTAGAGCTTACAGTTTATTTGTTAAAAAATATATGAAAAATGGTCTATAGTTGAAATACGTTGGCTAAGAGGGCGAGAACAACCCTTAAATTTGACAAAATTAGCAGATATTGCTAAAACATGAAATGTTTTCTTCTAATCACTAGAAATCATGGACTATTACCAAGTAAAATGCAAAATTACTTTCTAAGATATAAGACTAGCGATTTAACTAAGTTTGGGAAGGTTTAAACTACCCCTAACCCCTCAGTACGTTAGAATAAAATAAATGCTTCGAAGATTTCTATAATACGATTTTTTTCTATTGAATCGTACATATAATTGATAAAATATTATAAATACATGTAAATATGATAAAATATCATAATCAATAAGGAAGCAAAGAGGTATATTGGGTGAAAACTACCCTCTTGCAAGTAAAAATTGTAAAATTTTCTATTTATTTAACAGTCACAGTTAAAATTCCTTGATATTACAATACTATACAATGCTGGAAATAAAAAATAATTAGATTATGCTTTTTGGGGTTACAACTATTCCTGAAAACACTGAAATTAATAAATTTCTCGAAATCCAGGATTATAAAATTATTTAAAAAATTTTACTTATCGGGTTAAACGTTATATATTGATCTGAAATGCAAGACAAAATTAACAAAAAATAATAATTAATCAATTTTAAATTGGAATTTTGTCTTGCACTTACGAATACCAAAAAAAAAGTCAGAATGTTGCAAATCTGTTTGAAGAACATCTTTAGGAGATTTCCTTCTTTCCGGTATGAAAAGAAAGAAAAAAAAAAATTAAAACACTTGCTTAAATACTTTGAGTCAATGTGATTCTTCTTTGTAGGATGAAAATCGATTATAATAAAAACCTTGGAGTGATTTTTGTAAGCTGGTGTTTGTATTGTATATATTATTATATGTGAATAAAAATGCGAAACAAAGTCAGTGAAAAGGAATAGTCGTGGAGAGAAAAAAATTTTTTTTTCAAACTTAACCAAATGCGAAGCAAGCAGAGTGCCATTAATTTCTGAATTGTTTGTGTATATACATGATAAGCAAAAGAGAGTGAAGGGACAGAGAGTTTGTATGAAAGAGAGACGGATAAAGCGTTAAAAAGACCTGGTAAAATCCGTCATTGAGTGGGAAAGATTTTCGCCCTTAGCATTTTTTCAAGATTTCGTGCAGAATATGCTATCGAATATAAAAGTGCAGGATGCCAATCGGTAACCGGCTTTTAACTATTTATCTGCTTCTATCTCTTTCTGTTTCAACTCCTGTGTTAAAGAGTAATAGCCTATACGGCTGGATCTCTCTCGGGGAGAATGGTTATAGTCGGAAGGCGCCCGATAGTCTTCAACTATCGTACATTTTCATTACATACGTTTTTTAATTTTATTATAAAAAATTATGTCTTATTTTATTCATACCGCAATGTTCCAGTTTCCTATATTGTACAATTCGATGATTTCTAGAAATAAACATAGACAATATACATTATATATGAATGTCAACAGATGTACTTCTGTTCGTTCAGCTTCATCTAGTTTAGGCTCTTGTCACTGATCTTCCCAAAACTTATATAGAATCCGAAAAGTTGGAATCAAGCTTACCATTACAAAATAATATAATTGACTTCAAACATTAAAAAACACTTTAGCATAAAAATGTCAAATTTGAGATTTAAATTCTTACATTTTCAATTTTAAAAATTACATTTTGTTTTTATTACTCCTGATACATTAGTAGATGCCCACATTCATTAAACATCATACTCTTTAAATGGATTTTACTGTTATTTCTTTTTTACTTGTAGGCCTACTTGGATAAAATAAGAATCTTTATATACGAAAAATATCAATATATTGAAAGACAGCCTATACTTTATTTTTAATAACTTTTTTTCAGCTTACCTTTCTCTTAAAACGATGTCATGACTAAAAGTCATCACGGTTCGACCAACTAATTAAAAAATCTGCTACCAATAAATTAGCACAAAGCTTCCTCAAGCACATATCCGAAAATTCATTGAATATAAGCTTATCAAAGATATTACTTCTGACCACTTGCATTTGTTTTAATTTTACTGTATAAAAGGGTATTTTCAGTAACCATAATTATACTGTAAGCATCACTCCCACATTTTTTGAATGAATTTGTAACTTTCAGACCTACACTTTGTGCGATGTTTGCGAGTAAAGAAAAAAAATTTGAACTGAAGAAGGTTTTTTTTTATTATTGTTAACTTTGGGAGTAGTTTCCACTTTTAATGTCTTGTTATCTTTCACTTTGTATAAATATATAACATACACCCCTGTATACTCCATTCAGAAAATAATTGTACGATCCTGGATTTCGAGAAATTTATTAATTTCAGTATCTTTAGGAATAGTTGTAACCCCAACAAACATAATTTAATTATTGATCATACCTCGTATTACAGCAATATCAAGTAATTGTAACTGTAACTGGTAAATGTAAAAAAAAATTCATAATTTTTTTATTGTATAAGGGTAGTTTTTACCCATTATATCCCTTTACTTCCTTATTAATCATGATATTTTATCATATGCATACGGTGTAAGATTTAATAGGAAAAAATCTCATTATAGAAGTCTTCTAAACATTTTTCTTATTCTAATGTATTTAGGGGTAGTTTCACCCCTCCAAAGTTAAGTTGCTGGTCCTATATCTTAGAAAGTAATTTTGCAATTTACTTGGTAATTTATTACCCATGATTGATAGTGGTTAGAAGAAAATATTTTATGTTTAAGCTAATATCTACTATTTTTGTCAAATTTAAGGGTTGTTCCCACCCCCTTAAACAACGTATTTCAACTTCAGACTATTTTTTCTATATTTTGTAACAAATCAACTGTAAGCTCCAGGAAGAATCATTGAGATTGGTTGATTTGTTTAGGAGATATTTTATTCATGGAAAAAAAACCCGTTTCGTCCCACTGTGCGTCACTTTGGTCTAATTTAATTTTTATTTTTGTTAACTTTTTCTAATTATGTTTGTATTTTTGTTATGTCGTACATTTATTCCGAATAGTAACTCGTAATTACCTCTAAGTTCACACAGGAGCGCTGATTATGTGCATCAAAATTTATTAAACTTATGATTACCTACTTTCACTATCATTATCTTTACCTACCTACCATCTTTACTCACTTTACAAATATTTTTGTAAAAGAGCTTTCAGTTCATTCAAGTAAATAAATAAAATAAAACGAAATAAATAAAATCGTCTGCTGTAGCTCATGTCTGAACTACACGATAGCACTATGTGTAAAATACAATAACACAAAATATTATATATTTCATCGTTATTTATAACCATTTCCCAATACCCCCCATGCACACCTACATCTATTAATTCCCATCGCACCGAATGAATCCGAGCAATCGAGTGAATCCAAGTCCTCCAAAAAAAAACAAGATAACGTTCGAGCACGCATCCATGCAACCCTTATACCGTACCCTCGCTCAAGCAAATACAACTTGGCTCAAGGAAAAGAGAGCACACTGTCCGTCCTTCTCCTCCATTAAATCGTCTAGTGTGCACGGAGGGGTCGGGGTCACAAGAGCCAGCTATATCGAAAAACAGGAAGGGGGGGGGGGGATCGGCCGTAGAGGCATACGTATACACCGGCGGCTAACATATGAACGACTAGTGACTCCACAGTTTTGCGCGTCGATTCAAATTCATCGTATGTACACATACTTACAGGCAGAAACGCGCGTGTGCACGACCGGAGCTTGCTGGAGGGGTGGGGTTCTAAAGAAAACAAAATAAAAAAGAAAACACAGCAGCAGCAGCAGCGGTAGAGAGAAAAGGAAAACGAAGGCGATCGAGGAATAGGGGTAGGCAGGAGCCGGGTCGAGAGAAGGACGACAATGGAGTGCAAGTCACTGGGTAAACGACCGCGAGGATTGCGCTGGATCCTGAAATCTATATACTCGAGTGCGTGTCCCGGCAGCATCGGAGTTTTGATTTTCGTAGGCGTAGAGAAAGAGGACACGGATAGATGGATGGATGGATGGATGAAAATGGAATGCCGTTTTCGTTTTAGATTCAGTATGCTGCCTGTGGACGCCGAGAAGGAGGATGAGGAGGAGGCGGAGAGGGGTAGGGAAAGTTTTGACTGGGCGAAAGAGCGGGTAATAACTTTCGCGCCGTCTCTTTCCCTCGTCCCCGGGTTCCGTACAAAGGACGGAATTCTTTGATGTTATAATATAATCGTGTGACTTGCAATAATCCGTTGTTTAAGTTCGCTACCTTTCTCCCTCCCTCTCTCTCTTTTTCGTATGTATGTATTATATGACCTCCAGGAGTTTTTGATTGCTCCTTGCACCCTCTTTACTTTTCTCCCCTTTAGGTACCGGCTTTTAAGCCCCCGTATAGTGTAGCGTTGATGAGTTGATGAGCGTATGTTTGATGAATTTTTGTGAATCGGATATGTATGTTTGAGCATTGTGATCTCTAATTTCGAATGAATGGAAAATAAATGACCGATTGTCGATTGATGAAAATCCTGTCACTGAAATACCGTGGATTTTTCCATTGGTTAGTCCTTTGACTCATTCGAAATTTTTCTAACGACGCATCATACCAATATTTTTTGATGCAGTGTCTGAATGTTATTCAAGTTTCTTTTACCAAACAACCCTTTTTCCAAGTAACAATTTTACAAAATCCTTCTTACCGAATAGTACTTTTACCGAAAACAAAAATGTTTACGAGCTTACTAGAATTGCAGTCCATCTCCTCGACAACCTGATATTCATTGGCCACTAATATATTAAAAAGCTTCAATTCACACAAAACTTTTCAGTATTACTTCGGCTAACGTCTGGCATACGATTATAAGTTTGCCAATACTCTACCGCGGTTCCGCCGTATCGGCAGTCGCGGAAATTCTTCGACGGGGTCCAACACACAATTCCTCCCCGATATCAGACTAACCCAAAAAAGCTCAACGCGCGAACGAAACAAACAACCCCGCGCCCGCCAATCAAACGGCACCCGATCGGAAATACCATCCCCCAGCGGCGGCGTAAGTACCCCGCGTTCCCCGAATCTCTCTAATCAATCGAAAATTCCAAAGCGCGCGGAAAGTCGCGGGCAAAATAAAGAAGCCGGCCGACGAGGGGAGGGGGGGATAAAAAGCTACGCTCGATATTGCGCTCGGAAATTCCATCCGTCCCGCGCACGCATACCCAGTCAGAAAGGACCGCCCGCGGAGCCTTTTTATTCCTAAGAATAATCGGCCGCAGCTCGCGACTGACTTTTTTCGGCCCCGTCTGCCCGGCCGTATTGGGCGTGCACCACCGCGAGCCGCGTGTCCAGCGAATGGCCGGCCGGGGAAAAGCCGATATTGCGAAATCCCCCCCCCCAAGGCCACTGACCGACACGTTGACATCGAGCCCGGCACTGTGTACACACGCGCGCGCGGCGGACGGGGATGATATGCTCCCGACGGTACACCCACAGTACGCGCGCCAAAGGTCGAATAGGCGGTTTTCGCAGGCGGGCAGGCATACGGAGAGAGAGAAATTGCGAGCCCCCCCCCCTAGGGCCCAGCCAATTACACCGTAGTTCAAACACATGCAAATCCGGCGAATGAGCTTTATTTGTTGTGCAAATTTGCCGAATATTGGTCGTCCCCCCACACCCCTATGCGGGCCTATGTACATCGCGCTGCCGGTCGGCTCTGGCTTTTCTGCCGCGAAAACTCGGGCCGCTCGTTTTTCACGAATACGCGCTTTCATGTGCCCCACCGTCGAGTCAAATTGCTCATTTCGACGGCTCTCGCGCGTGTGTCGGATATAGCGCTGCATTCAATTTTCGACGGACCGTCGAATCATCGGCCGGCCGGATGGAGCGCGCGCGTACGCGTGTGGTCGTGGGTCGTGGATGGGCGAGCGAGCCCCGATTATTAATGCATATTATTTCGCACTCGGTGGGTACGGCCGCGCGTGTGCGCTTATCGGAAACCTGTGTGCGCACAAGTACACCGCGCGTCGGTAGGCGGTGGGGGTGTATTATTACTGCGTCGATTTATCAACGATAACGTTGACGTCGGCGCGAGGTGGCCGGGCTTGTGTTCGCGGGGGGCGAGGATTCGTATGATCCGGCGCGCGGAGAGGTGTCGCGCGGGATTCGATCGGTGCAGCTCTCGAGAGGTGGCTATTA
>JAPYYV010017059.1:0-15238 GCA_030522625.1 Copidosoma aretas | reverse complement strand
GTCCTGGTGTAGGTTTTTCCCTCATGGAAGAGGTTTTCCTGCACCACAGGACGACCCAGGGGGTTAAAAGCCTTGGTGCGCTCTGGGTAAATGCGGGACGAGCTGGGAAAGGTGGGGAATAGAGGGGGTTAGTTGGGGTTTAGGATCAACACCCTCCACACAGAGGTGGTAGAGGGTGCCCATAAAAATCAGTTATAACTGGTGTACGGGTAGGAAGTAAAAAAAAAAAAACAAAAAACAAAAAAGTAATCTGAAATCGTTAAGTAACAGAACAAGTGTGTATTTTACTTAAGAAAAATATGATTCGCATCTTAACTCTAAAACATGTAATGAACATGTGTTTTTTTATTGTAACAACTGTTTTATAGTATTCGTTGACTGTTTTTATCTAATGATTATTAAAAAAAATATTGTTTCGCCGAATCGATGTAGAATACGTGTTTAATATTTGTTATTGTTACATTGTTTACTAAAAATAATACTACCCAAACCTAAATAATAACATGAACAATTTTACATACGATTACTTTTGCAAATTTTAGGTACTATTAATCACTTTTCATTCATAAACTTACTTTATAATAACCTACTGAGGAGATGATAAAATTTTTGTTTTGCATAGCGGATGTTATACGTTATGTTCATAATTACAAGAGTAGTACAAAACATAAATTATTAATGATTATTATAACTATTGCAACCCAATTGCCCTTCGATTTTAGAAAAATGTGTAAAACATTTTTTTTTAAATAAACAGATTAGTAATAAGCTACCTCGAAAGCTATACAAAACATGTATTGCATGTATTTTTTTACAATTTTTGACGCGACTTTCGTTCAACCAATTTGTTCAAATAATTAGTTTCAGCATAATAAATAAGCGAATTCGTAATAAGCAGTCTCAAAAACTATAGAAAACATGTGTCGAATATTTTTTCAGAATTTTTGATGTGATAATCTTGTAAAAAAATTTGTTAAACAATTTTTATTTACAAAGTAAACTGCAGATTCGGAATAAGCTGCGTAAAAAACTTTTGAAAACATGTGTCGCATGTCTATATTTAATTTTTGATGTAAAGATTGTCAAATAATTTGTTTTAAAAATGTTTGTATGCAAAATAAATCGCGTATTTGTAATAAGCTGCCTCAAAAACCACGAAAAATATGTCACTTTTGAAAAAAAATGTTCCCGATATTTCTTTAAACAATTTGTTTCACCAATCGTTTCTTTGCATAATAAATGTCGGATTCGTGTTTAGCACACTGAAAAACCACGAGACCCACTTTAAACTGATTTTTCCTATTCCAAATTAGACATAAACAACCAAGTTAGGCCAAAGTGACGACTTTGGAGCCACCTAAACATGACATGCAATAAAATGCACATGCGAGGGAAACGGATTCTTAAACTAGAGGTTAAAACAAGTAAAACCATACTAAAAAATATTTGTTTGGAGCTAAATTGAGTTGAAGCGGGAATTTTGCCCCGTTTTTTTGCGTTTCGGCTCACTGTGTGGCGTAAAAGATACGGATAGGCCGATATCATGACTTATTGGAGCTGATGTAGTCGACTGCTTGTACACAGAAAATATTAATCATGTTGAGCGCGGACCCACGGCATTTCAAACAAAGATGGGCAGGACACTGATGGGTGGCGATAACAGTCAAATCGATGCGACAGCAGATACTGTGTTGCTCGCGTTGACCATATTTTGTCGAGAAGCTGATGTGTCCGATTTGTGGCGTCTTGATGTCACAGGCATCATGAATATAGTCACAGCGCTATCTAAGGAGACACAACTGGCTGAGGTAAAAGTGACATTTAAGGATACTATCAAATTTAAGCCGTGCGGACGCTACGAAGTGCATCTCTTTTGGAAGAAAAACCGTCCTCCGCTGAGCAATAACCGTTTTGCTGCAGAAAAGCAACTCCTCATGTTGACATGGCGCTTGACGACCGAGAAGCTGTACAAAGAATATGATAAGGTTTTTGATTTTTGCCTTAAAGCGAGTATCATTCCAAAAATGCCTTCTACGACGAAGGATGGCGGTTACTACTTGCTGCACCGGCAAGTGGTCAAGAACAACAGCACAACCCCAATCAGACATGTGTTTGACGCATCTGCAAATGGCTGGTCATTAAATCAATGTTGGAAAACAGGGCCGAATATTATTAAATTAATAAGTAACACACTTCTTTATTTTAGGTGTAGCAAAGTTGGTGTGAGTGCTATTATTGAAAAGGTTTGTCGACAAATAAATGTAAATCCAGCAAATAGAGTTTGTTTGAAATTTCTGTGGTGGAGGAAGGAACAGCCAGGGCGTATAGTGGTATACCGGCACTGCCATGTGGTATTTGGGGTCAATAGCAGTCCATTTCTGCTTGGTGCCACTATAGAGCATCATCTGGATTCAGCATTGTTATCTGCAAGTTCTCCAGTTGAAAACAAAATGAGCGGAAGGCAAAAACTCATGTTATGTTGACAATTGTGTTACGAGCGCCACGTCACATAAAGAAATGATACGATTCCAACACAAGTCCAAAGAAATCATGCGAAAGGCAGGTTTTGAACTCCGAGCGCGGGAGTACACTGGCATTGAATGTGAAAGAGGCACAAGCTCGGTGCTCCGCATCTCATGGGATCCCACAAAAGATTCACTCAATCTACGGGTCGAAATGAAAAATACTTTCGAGCCAGTGACGAAGTGAGGTATTTTGTCTGCTACGCATAAAAAGTTCGATCTTTTCAGTTGAGCCTGTCCAACGATGCTCTTGCACAAGGTCATCTTACAGGAGCTTTGCAACTTAGATATAGATTCAGATAAAGCTTGGGATGCAGAGGAACCAGATAATATCAAGCAAAAATTTGTACGCTGGTACGAGACAATCAGTCTGCTCCAAGATATTAAGATATCACGGTGGATTTTAGGCAGTGATGATAGTGTACTCAGCTTTCATTTGTTTGTGGATGCTAGTAAGCTTGCATGTGCAGCTGCCATTTTCTTCAGGGTCCAAACCAACCAAGGGTTTGAAATCTACCTTGTGCAAGCAAAGTCAAGAATAGGCCCAAACAAAGACATATCTATTAGCCACGCATGGAACTGCTTGCTGCAACTTCAGGCTCAAGACTCGCTGACTCTGTTTTTACTGCTTGTAGGGTGAAACCTCAAAAAGAAACTTATTGGACGGATTCCACCACGGTTTGATCTTGGCTGCAACAGCATGAATAATGAAACAGATTTATGTGGAATCGTGTTTAAGAAATAAGAAAACTCTCTGACGTAGCTGCGTGGAGACACGTGCCGGGTGAAATGAATCCTGCAGAGCTAACATCTCGTGGGCGTGGGTGCATGGGTGAACAACTCGTGCAGTCTAGGCGGTGGAAAGGACCAAAGTGGTTTGGGAAAGCTGATTTTTGGCCACCGATAGATTACGTCATCCACGAAAATGCTGTCAACTTGGAATTACCCAAAAATCAGCTAAACTGATAAAGAGCGATCAAGAAACACACATCGCAGACGTTTAGGATACATGTTAACGGCAGTAAACTCGTCAAGGAGCCTCTTTGGTACATGAATTTTTCACACTACGATAAAGTTATTAGAGTAATGGCTTAGATGCCCCGCTCCATCAAATGTGTTAAGATTGAAGTTTCGATGAAAAGACTCGAGGGTGAAGCGGCGACTGCAATAAGAGCCTCAAAAAATTTCCAAGGGGATGAATTCGACGCTTTGGCGAAAATCAAGGAAAGTCGAGAGATTACAGCACAAGAATACAAGGATGAAAACGCATGTTATTGAAACGTGCACAAGAAGATTCTTTCACCGGTATCCACGACTCACGCCTCAGGAGTTTTAATGTTTACGAAGACGAAATTAAGCTAAGTAGAACAACCACTCTCATCCTAAATCGTGCAGATACATTCGACTTACGGTATCCTGTAATCTTGGATGGCAAACATGCACTTGCTAAATTTTTTTCCGAACCCAATCATCGACGCCTGATGCAGACACTATCGTCTTAAAACTCAGAAAGCGAGTGTGGATTACATCTTGCCGCAGAGTTGTTCGATCGGTGATAGACAGATGCGTGATTTGCCAGAGACAATCAGCAAAAGGCATATAAACTCTGCCAGCTAGTCTGCCAGATGATAGAGTCTGAAATGCAGCTGTATTCGAGATAGGACTGAATTACGCGCAGTGCACCTGGAGTTGGTCACGTCCTTGTCGACGGCTGCATTTTTGAATGCATTGAGAAGATTTACAGCTTAGTAAGGACAACCTAAAAAAATTTATGGTGAGAACAGCACTAACTTTGTTGGTGCAAGTAATTTGATAAAGTCTGTCGATTACAAGAAGATGATACAGCTATTCTGCACAACCGAGAGAATATTTTAACGGTTCATTTCTCCTTCATCACCATGGTGGAGTGGACAGTAGGAGCGACTTATACGTATTTTGAAGAATCTGCTCAAGAGAACATTAGGCAGCGTATCCCTCAGTCATAAAGAGATGACGACTATTCTTTATGAATGTAAAGCTGTATTAAACGCACGACCCATTGCTCAACCGAGCAAGGGTCGAGATAAATTAGCAGCTCTTACACCAAATATGTTTTTAAAATAAATTCGTGGAAGTGATATACCAGATCTAGATTAATTTGATGAAGTATCACACAATAAGCTACTTCAGTAGCAAGAACGACAAAGAAGAGAACTCAAAAATAGATACTGATCATAATATTTAAGTAATCCAGAATTGCTCCAGAATTGCTATTCAACATAGTAAAAATCATTGTATCCTATAGTACTTTTTGTGATAAAATTGTAGATTAGGTTAGGTGGTATGTACTGTATAATGTATATGTATGCTCATGGAGTTTCAAAGCGAGTTTGAGGTTATACTAATGTGAATACTGAACAAAACGTATTTCTGTATTTATGAGGGTTTTCAATTAGTACATACAGACTAATACTGTTTATCAATAACTTAGATGTGGTTAAATTTATTGTGAACCCTTTGACTTCTTATTTTATTGCATGTATTGTTGTGTACTACATGCAGAATGTGATTACGATTTCTTATGAGTGTAAAAAATAAGGAATTGTATGATTTTGGGTGATGTTATAAATACAAGATTAATTGATAAAAAATATTTTTTTAAATAACTGATAGTATAATATGTCTAGATGATACATCAATATACACGATAGAACATATATTCTATTGATGGATTACAAGAAATATATCATCGTAGTCCAGTGGCTACGATGTCCGACTCCTGTGCTGCAGGTTGAAGGTTTGCGTCCCGGTCGGAGCAAATTTTTCAAAATTTAATTTTATAACTTAGTAAAATATACGATTTCAAATATATAAAATATAACAATAAAATTAAAAACCATGAATATATTCTCTGCGCATAAATAAAATAAAAATAAATTTTTCCGTTTCATAAATATGAAAATTATTTCTATTATAATAAAATTTACTATGTTCGAAAGCAAATTTTCATCAGAGCGCCATAGTAAAGTTTAATATAATCTGATTTTAATATGCAGCATAGTAAATATTGTAATATGGTCAGTATGTCCCAGCTTTCCTATAAAATATAGTAATTTTTAATATATTTATAATAAATTTTTTAATACCACTTCTCTCAGTGTAAGTACCTGGTTGATAGAATAATTTGTACATGCCAAAATCATTAATAACAACGTAACGAATGGTAATCAAAGTAATTAATAATCTTTCGTACTCTAAATTTTTGGGTTCCACACTTCCTCTAAAATGCAATACTTACATTTGCGTTGAGAATAGATTGACACGTACCTTCAATATTTTTATGTATTTGACGTCGCTTATAAATTATATTTAATTCGCTTTAAATTTCTTTTTTGTTTTTTGCAACAAAATTTCATTTATAATAATAGTTGAAATTTTTGTATGCGTAAGTTACATAATGTTACTGCGTTTTTTAATGCTACTATCGTTATTGCAGTAATACGTATAATTTAATTAATGTTTTTGCATTTTCACATTGTGTCTTTTGATATTCTTTTTTTTTCATGTAATGCTCTTAATCGTTGCCATCATTTCATTCAAAAGATGATCATGTATACGAAAAAAATGATTTGAGGGTTGACAAAAATAAACTCATTGATTGTTGAATAATTTAATTGTCTCGCATGTTGGGTGTACAGCAATTGTGCTGTATTAAAAAAATTGCATAACTTTCTCTTCCTCCTACTTTCGCGATGTAGGTGCCAATACAATATATTTCGTCAGCCAGTCTTGTATAGTAAGTATGTGTGTGTTGTTGCCTGCTAAAGGCTTATTTACTGGTCGAAATTAATCCATACATTTTAGTTCGAACGGTCTACTTGGGGTGTCAGTAATTAGCATTGCTTGTTTTTGTTTGACGGTCAACCACCCAATAGATGAACGCGGACCAGTAGATGAACGATTTTTCCGAAAATGTATTTGTGTTGAAAATTTTAAGTATCAACATACTTTTCCACTTCATTGCAAGGAATATATTCTTAACATTGATCAATTGTATATTTCATGTACAAAAAGACAGTTTTATTACCTCTTGCCCATATGACTTAAACCGTTCATCTACTGGGCCTACAGCTATTTTTCAACTTTTTAATTTTTTCCTTTTTTCATCAGACATAATGTCTTACTTGTTATTTTTTGCAGTAAAAAATCCTTTTATTCTTAAATATTATCAGTTCATAGATATTTAAAAATCCTTTTATTCTTAAATATTATCAGTTCATAGATATTTCAATACAATACGAAAATTTCCTTAACCGTTCATCTATTGGGTAGTTCACCCTACTACCAGTGTATTAGTGTATACCGTAGCCGTTATTCTGAGATCTTCAAAAATTTCCTCGAATTGCTCGACTAAACAAGACCATTGATTCACTAGGTCTCTTACCATCTCTATAATTTTTAAATAGTTCACCATGGCAAGAGCTTTTAGAGCTTTCAGGCATTTTTTCATATTTGATTAAAGTACGGAATCATCAAAGTGTGTTTTTACATACATGCGTATGACGTGCACTTTCCTCAGTTTTGACAACATGACGTCACCAAATGCTTTCGTCTCGCTATTTAGTATTATTGGGTTTATGCAGCTGCGTTCATACAGAGCGTCAAAGGTTTCTGTGTCGGAAACGTTGTTCGTTATTGTGCAGAATGTTAGATTGTTGAGGTATCTAAATGAATGATCCGCTACTTTCTTCATATTCTGAAAAGGGGCAGTCAAAGTCGTCTTTTGGGGCCCATGGCAGTGTATCCCGTGGTAGTCGCATTCTAAATACTCTATATTGTTCAAGAGTACCTATACTCTCCATTTTCGTTCTGTCCCTGCTATGGCTGTTATTGCTATCTTCAACTCAAGCCTTATTTAGGTCCTGGTCGATTTTTGATATCATACATTTTTCACCGTCCGGTAGTGGGGGCGGTGTCGGTGAGGGCAATATACGCTCCTCACTATTTTTTTGCTTTCTCACCTTTGCTTTTATTCCCGTTATTTTGTTTTTTCTTCATCCGTATTTTTATCAGATTCATTGCTCCTCTGTTTATCCATGTTGTAACTTGAATAATCGCTAATATTTTGTATCTTTCGTTTAAGACAGTGTCTTGTATGAATGTCATATGTATTATCTTCTTTAATTTCGTAAAATGTTCATTGTCGATGTAGAGGTGGCTAAATTCATTCGTTTTGTTACCATTGAAATGTACCTAAGTGTAATCATTTTTTGATTTCAGGAGTAGACATATATTTACTTTGAATTCCCTCAAAAAAAGAATATGCTTGCTGTTCTCCAAACTCTATCGACGATGATGAGATAGCTTTAGTTTCCTCTGGATATGGGCACGTAACCCAAGTAAGATTATCAAACTATTAAAAAGGCGATTTCCTGGTGGGTTGTTTGGTATATCCTCCATTCGATAGAACTGTTCATGGGGTTCAGCACACTTTATAAGTAGCATTTGAGATTCTAAAATAAAATCACTTTTAATTTTTTTTTTTTTCCTGATCTTGATCAAATGTTGACGTATCATTAACGTGACCATTTTTTTTTCACTCAAAACGGGAAATTGTATATATATATATATATATATTAAATAAAGAGAGAGAATGAGAGAGAGAGAAAGCATGAAAATAAAAAAAGGATTTTTGTTCTGAGGGGACTAATTTCGAGGTTTAGTTAACAAAATAATAATATATAATAACAGCCAAATAATATCAAACAATTTCATCGAAAAAGGAACCAAACTAAATATTTTTACATTTTTTTGACGAACATATTTGTTTTAATAAAAATGGTGATGATTTTAAATAATAATAAAATTCTCGACAATTTTTTTCTAAATTTAGCTTTGTTATCAATATGGCTTTAAGAACAGACACTTGGAGCTGAGTTTTTTCAGATGTCCACAATTTGTTCATTAAAGAGACAACTCGTTCCAGGCAGACACAAAATATATTCAATTAAAATGCTACAGTTTCCATGACATAGATGGTGAGTGCGAAAGTGTGTTGATATGTCCACCCAATAACATTCAGTCGAAACATTTATATCATTCCAATTATTTACTTTATAGGATCTTACGTAGTTAGATAATAATGTCGATTCATCGAATAATACTAGATCTACGGCTATAATTTTGACTGATTCTTCGTCAATACAAATACCATCCTTTTTTAGCAAAGTACGAACTGAGTACGGTAGAAACTGAGTGTTTTGTTTTTGAATCAAAGTTTCTTTGAGTGCACTAGTCTCACTTGCAGCTTTAACTGCCGAAATATTCTGGCCTCCGATATTCAATACAAATCGATGGAAGGTTGCTGAGTGAGCGTGCAAAAAATGCAACTACAGTTCTGAGCTGGGATCTTCAAAAAATGTTTTTAATATTTTCGGACACTTCCCGATGCTTAAAAAATAGTTTTCCAGTGGCTCATACATTTTTTTAATTCTTTCCAGGGCAGGCATAAGGGCATGCCATCTGGTCCTGCTAGAACCCAGCATTTTTTGATATTCAGTATCTGTTTTACAGCAAAAATCCTTCAGTGCTTCTACTCGAACTGTGTAAATATACAAATTTATTGTTACAGAGAAAAGTACATAACTTAGGAACATTATATAAATATGAGTCTGCGTGTTGACATGATAGAGAAAGTTCAGGCCAATACTATAAATATCTATGGACTCAAAATAGTATTAATATAAATCAAAAGTTCGAATTCAGGGAAAAACTAAATCTAGAAAGAAGACAATAACAGTAAAAATTTGTCTGTAAACATCGAAGGAATTATCTCCTCTTCCGCATTCATCGCATTAGACGCGGTCTACGAAACCAGAGCTAGTAAGTTATGCCATTTTTAAAGCATCGATCGAGAAAACGGGACAATTCGGCGTCCCGAGCCTTTCGTCGGGGTCAACGGGACGGCACCCCGAAAAACGGGACAGTCCCGTTGAAAACCGGAAGTATGGTCACGTTACGTATCATTATCTTTACTTCGTTGCAGCTTGCTAGTACCGTCGTTAGTTTTATTGTTTTGCAAAATTGTTAGGTCGTTTTCTTTGGGCTCGTTTTCATAAGATTTAATTCCTGTTACTCAAGTGATAATTTTACCCGTGGGTTCAGAGCCGTCATGTAGGCCTCTTATCGTCTTTTGGGACTGCTTAGGCACATTCAAGACATTGCCCGTATTTCCCAGCAGTTTGATTTTTTGTCGATCTGCTGTATTGTCGGATTCTAAGGCGTATATCCTTAAACACTGCTTTTCGTCAAAATTTTTGCGCTTCGCATCAAGCCTAACCTTAGCTTAAAAGTTGGCTATCGATTTGTTGAGCATCGCGTCGATTTTTCCGTGCAGTTCGACCTTCCTCTCTTATCGTCCTTGTCTATGGGTCAGTTTATCATTCACGTGTTTCTTGTCGCCATTTACTTTTCTACTGTAGGGTTCATTTCGTGTACTCTCTTTTGGTGCTGGTCGACTGAATTCGGCCGGAGTCGGAGCCACTGGTTTCCGCTCTTTCCATGTTTGAATTACGTCTTGTCCGTGCGTCTCTTAGTCACTCTCTTCGTCTCTCTTCTTTCCCTCTCTTTCACTCAGCGCTCCTACCATTTTAGCTTTTTCTTATTTTTTTTCTCTCTCTTTGCTGCGTCCGCTGCTATACTTGCCTGCACTAGCTGACAGTGTTTTATATTTCTTTATTATTTGCTGCACTTTTTACCGCGAGCAGTGTATTACAATTTGCTTTGATAAAATCGTTTGAATCTTCCTCTTATTTAATTGTGTGCGAAAATTTGGGAGACTTAATGTGTAGAGTCTCCAGTTGGCGTTTGCAAGATTCGATATTGCTTTGTCTGTTGTTGGTGTAATTTTTCTTGTTTTTTTTCTGTCTCTGGCAATTCTGACTCTGAATCTGCATCATTCTTGTTGCTTGGCATGTATTCATCCAAACTGCTCTCTTTCCTATGTTTTTTTTTTTCTTTATTACCCGACTTATCTACATCAGAGATCTCTATTTGATTTTTTCTGTCCTTTCTTATTATATTTTTCTGTCGTTTCGTGCGGATCTTGTATATCGTCAACGGTGACGCGGTTGTTGTCACTAAATCCCTCTTTTTTCTGTTCTTCCGCGAGTTCGTATAATTCCCTGCGCGGTAATTCGGGGTTCTCCTGTCTTTCTTTCAATCTCGGATTGCACGATAATGCGTCAGGTGCTGTGTTAAGGAGTATACAGCAAGTGGTACCGTATCAATTTGGGAGAATATAGCTGCGAACTGCACTGTTATGTTTAATTCACTTGTCCTCACATGATTATTGACAAATCATCCCAAAAAATTATGAGTCATTTATGGAGTTATGAGGTTTCTATTAGTTTTTGTCAAAATTCGATAACTGTCTCCACAGAAAAAATTATAACCTACAAATTTACAGAGCACAATTGCTTTAATCGTCAAAAAACTACTTTGAATTTTAAAAATTACGAATTTTGTTTAGCATAGCATGGTATTGTTCTATTGTCTCTTTAAAACATCCGTACAAAATTTCAGGTAAAAGTAATGAGTGTAGAAAATTCTGGGGACAATTTAGTGAAATTTTGTCGTATTGCCACTCGTCCTTTGGCTGTTATTTATTCACATTTTCTCTCATACTTTCGGAATCGTCTGGTCTTCTAGGGGCCCTAAGATTATAATCTATTCAAGATTTTACAAGACTTTGTTTTGTCACTCGTTTGTTCAGGTCTTATTTTTTATTTTGCAGTTGTATTAGAAATACAGTAAGTATATTTCAGTTGAAGGTCAATTACAATGTATTGTGCTATCTGCAGTTAATTTTCAAATCTTCTTCATGATATAAAAAAAAGACCTTATCAAACAAGTAACCACACAAAAGCATTTAAACTCTTAAATAGTACCTTAGGGCTCCCAGACGATTCCAAAAGTTATAAGGCAAAATGTAAACAAATAACAGCCAGGAGACGAGTAGCGGAAAGACAAAATTTCACTAAATTGTTCCTGGAATTTTTTCTACTCAAAACATTCACCTTAAGTTTTGTACGGTTGTTTTAAAGTCAATAAAACAATACTATGGCAAAAAATTTTGTAATTTCTGAAATTCATAGCTGACTTTTGTCCATTGAAGCAATTTTACTCTGCAAATTTAAAGGTAATAATGTTTCCTGATACAGCTGAGAGACTGATCATATTTTGAGAAAACTGATAGAAATCTTATAACTCCATTAATAACTTATGATTTTTTGGTGATGATTTGTAAATCGTAGGTCTGGTTTTTCGATGTGTGGAAGTGTTTCAGAGGCTCGTGGTCGGTAACTACAAGTATGGTATGAATTTGTAAAGGTATAAATTTCTCTGTTACATAGACTACAGCAAGCAGTTCTTTATCGTACGTTTGGCAGCGAAGTTCGCTACTTTCTAGGCAGCGGGACGCATATTCGCAAGGGTGATCTTCGCCAATTTTCCTTGACTTAATATTGCCCCTATCGCGTAGTCTGATGCAGTGTAATCGTACGTAAGAATTTACTTGACGAATCAGTGCAGTCTCTTAGCATGCGTTTGGATTGGTAGTGGCCACCTGATCCAGAAAACGCTGTCTTATGGGCGTCTTTTTTATCCATTTCTCTTTGAAATTATCCCATTTTTACGTCCACTATGTCCAATTTTGATATTTCGTCAATTTTTTCTTTATTGATTGCAATAAATTATTGTTTGTTTTTATTCACTTACTCATTTTTATTGGACTTTTCATTAGTATTACATGCCCTAAAAAGTCTTATCATTGCTTCCTGTAGGCCTTTTCCGTCGTCCCCATCGACGCAATATGGCTCTGCCCCACAAATTGTCTCACATTCCAACAAGTCTACGTAAAGTACGAGTATTTTTATAGGTCTATCTGTAATATTTATGCTTCGGCCTACACTTTACCGTTATTGTTGTTTTCAATTATGTTGCCGAATAAAAAGCCTTCCACTGATTCTTGCAAAGGAACATATCCTGTTTGTATATTTGTATATTCTTTTTTTGCGCGCGCAAAAATTGTATATCTCGACTTTGCGAAAATTTCTAAGGCTTTTGGTTCTTGTACAGGTATCTGGATGCAGTTTAATATTATATTTTTTTGGGTGCATATGTGGTCATCATGTTTTCTCAATAGGTTATACTCAATCAGTCCTTTCACTTGTATCGGGAAGTCGTCGAGGACTACGCGTAGAGCGCAAATAATCCCATTTAGGGGTACCTCTACTAATCTTAACGTGCACTGTGCTCCGTGTGTCACGGCAGTTATAAGCACACGCTTTTTAAAAATTAATATATGAGTCCTTCTTGAGGCTACTCGTTTTTATAATAGATATTTCGGTACCCGTTTCGGCGTGAAATTTCGTGCTTTCGTTGATTAATTGTGGGATTTCTAGGCACACTGAAGGTTGTGTGTGTCCTGTACTTGATACATTTATTTCTACTTCCTTAAGTGCCTTTTCAACCCTCTTGTTGCTTGTCTTATTTTCTATATCGGAGCTTTGGGTAAATAGTAAAAATTCGGAAAAATTCTGATCATCATTATTTCGTGCGCCCGTAGTTTACTGTATTTTATTGAGTTGCGCCAGCAGTTTATTTTTTATATTACCCGTGTCATGCATTGGCCGTTATCATTTCGTACTGTGCTTTTTCGCTCGCGCTTATGTTATTCGTGAGGTGTGGCTTACTGTATACTGCACTTCGGCTCTGCTTATTTTGCGGGCGCACTGTTTATATCTTTGCCTACTGCTGAGTCATGCTCAACGCCTGGGGATCGCGATGAGCGTCTTGGGAGTTTAAAGTCTCCGTGTGTAAGTTATGTATTTTATCGTTAGCCAAGTCAGGTATTTTATACGGTGGCCCTTCGTTTTTTATAACTAGGGTTTCTACCACCGTTATTTCCATTATTATTATTATATTTATACGTATTATTGTTATATCGATTATCTTGCTGTTCGTAGCTTCGCCCTATTGGCTCATTTCTATTGTAACCGTGGCAGGTGCTGTAATTCTTTTTTTCGTAGCCGCCGCACAGTGTTTCTTTTTCATTATTTTGATTTCCAAATCAATTATCTTATAAACGAAAGCAGATAATCAGATGATTTTGTTTGAAAAATACTGCTGTTGAAACGAGGAATTCAGAAAAAATAATCAAAACTATGAAAAATGATTTTTTAACCTTAAAAAATGGTCGAAAACTAGTAAATTGTTGTAAAAATTTAGTATTGGTACACAAAATCACTAATAGCTACTTGTATGCAATAAACAAAATTAAGTTTGATAAGTTTAATATTTTTATACTCGAGTGACTGTTTGGCACCATATTCACATTAAAATGTCACATGACATAACCTCAAATCAAGTATTAATAGGATATTTTCTATTTTTTAACGCCAAAATCAAATATCTCAAGAAAATAAGCAGATAGGTAGATGATTATTTTTGAAAAATACTGCTTATAAAACGGTAAAGACTAGAAAAAAAATGAAAATTATTCCAAATGATTTTATAACCTCAAAAAATGGTCGAAAACTAGTGAATTGTTGTAAATATTTAAGTATTGGTACACAAAAGCACTAATAGCTACTTTTAGGCAGTAAACGAAATTAAGTTTCATATTTTCATACTTGAGTGGCTGTTTGGCACCATATTTACATTAAAATGTAACGTGACATAACGTCAAATCAAGTATGGGAATATGGGAATATGGGATTATGGGAAAAATATTAAAAATTGGTCGAAGTTATTTTCTTACCTCAAAAAATTGTCAATTTATCAGGAAATACAGAAAAAAATTGAAATATTTATTCCTAGAAGAAGTAATAGTGACTTTAAAACATTGAAAATTACTGTGGAATGGACTTAACCCCTGTATTACATTATAAACGAGATGCTAGGTACACAAAAATGCTTAAATCGCTTTTTCCTCTTACTCTTCGAGTGTGCCGAGTGATTAAACTGTGTACATAGCCACATATAGATTTATACATTATAAGCGAGCATTGATTTTTCGCATCATTCCTATTTTTAGACCCTTTCTGACATTGGTTTCGATATACCAGACATGTACCAGATATTGTCTGGTGATAGGCGGAAAAACACGTGCATGTGCGCTAATAAAATTTATTAATAAATAGTTTTTTTTAGTATTAATTAAGTGTGAATAGTTTATTGATTTAAATGTAAATTAAGGAAAAATCATCTTTACTATTACACCTAAGTACATAACGAATGAGGAGCTCGAGGAGCTTACTAACAGGGATCAAACGACGTATTTTTTAGATTGAGTAACTATCCTTGTATGGGGCCGCGATTTAATTATTGAATATTTCAGAGACGTTTGCTCAAGTAAGGTAAGTATTTCTTTTTATCTGTTAAAATAAATGGAGAAACACATATATTAGTGACTCAAAACTTATTTGCAATCAATATTTTTTATTATATTTTCGGATAATTAAGATAAATGGAGGATTTTGCCGGACAATAAGTCAAACCACGCACTATTCGCTTTGAGAATGACCGCAGCGCACTCTGCTCGTGGTCAAAGCTGGCGTTCTGAAGGTACGCGAGGCTATCTTTCAACACACACATGAGAGAAAAACAAGTTTTTATAAAAAAGGATCATACTGTTCATGAAAATGATCTAAAAATAACTAAATTAGATGATTGTC
>JAPYYV010017058.1:0-13526 GCA_030522625.1 Copidosoma aretas | reverse complement strand
TGATGATAATGATTATGGTCATGATGCTGCTGGTGATAAGGATATTTATTATAATATAAATGTTTATGATCATGGTGTTAGTGTTGATAATAATAAGGATGGTTATCAAGGAAATGATAGTTGTAAGGCTGATAATGGTAATGATGATGGTTATGATGATGATGATATTAATGATAATGATGCTTATCTTGATAATGATAAAAATAATGATAATGACGATGATGGTCATGATAATAATGATAACTATGAAGATGATAAGAATGATTATAATGATAAAAATGTTAGATATGATGAGAATGCTTATGATAATAAAAATTATCATGATGGAGCTGTTTATGATAATAGTGATAACGATGATGTTGGTTATAATCATTGTGATGATACTGGTGATGATTTCGATGATGGTGATGGTGATCATGGTGATAATGGTAACAATTATGATAATGATGATGATGATTTCAGTGATAATGATGACATTGATAATACTAGTGCTGATGAGTAATGATTATGATAATGATAGAAATGATGTTGTTAATGATACAGATGATGATAATGACGATAGTGATTATGATGGTGATGATGATGATAAGAAAGATGATAATGATGATGCCGGCGATAATGATATTGATTTCGATTACGAAAATTTTGAAGGTGACAATAATGATGATTATAGTGATTATAATCAAGATGATGTTGACGGTAATATTGATTATAATCAACTCAAAAATGTTAATGATGAAAACATAGATGATGATGACAATGATGATAATGATGATGATAATTTTGATGATCATGATAATGATGCTATTGATGATAATGTTTATAATAATGATGATAATGATAATGATGAAGAGGATGATTATCATAATAATAATTTTAGTGATGATGAAAATGATTATGATGAAAATGATAATCATTATAAAGATGTTTATATTAATGATGATAACATTGATGATGGTAATAGTCATCCTGATTATAATGGTGATGATGAGGACGATAATGATGATGGTGACTATAGTGAGGATGGGAATGANNATGGTGACCATAGTGATGATGGTAATGAATATGATAATGATGATGATTGTAAAGAGGATGATGACATTCATTATTATGGTGTTGATCATAATGATGATGATGATCATAATAATGATGTTAATATTAAGAGACGATGTTAATGATATTTAGGATGATTATCAGGAAAGTCATGGTGGTGTTGGTAATGATGGTAATGATGATGACAATAATGCTAATGATAATGATAATCATGACGAGACTAGAGATTATGATGATTATGATGGTCATGATGTTGATAATGATACGGATAATTATCTCGAAAATTATGATGGTGATGATGATAATGGTGGTAGTGATAAAGACAATAATGATAATAACGATGATTCAGATAATTATTATGCTAATGATGGTAATAATAATGATTAAGATGTTGATACTGATACGGATAATCATGAAAAGAATGATGATGGTGATGATTATGGTGATGATAATGATGACAATGATGATGTAGATGTTATTAATGATGATGGTGATGATAATAATAAAGGAAATAAAGATAATATTGTCAATGATGATAAAGCTGATCAGGGTTAGGATGGTGATGATTATGATGATAATCATGATGATGATCATAATTACGATGGTAATATTGTTAATGATAATAATGATTTTGATCATAATGATGAAAATAACGATGACGATGGTTATAATAATAATGATTATTATGATGATAAGTGTGATAATGGTAATTACGATAATGGTGATGATTATAATTACAGTGAAAATAATAATCATGATCATCATCATAATGATGATGATGAAGATATTGATGATTACGTTGATGATGATAATGCTAGTGATGATAAGGATGATCTTGATAATAATGATGATCTATATGAAGATATTGATGATGACGGTGATGAAGATGATGAAAATGTTATTAATGATAAGGGTCTTGATTATGATGATAATAATGATAATGATGCCGATGATGTGCATAATAATGATTATGATGATGATGATGTAATGGACAATTATGATGATAAAAATAATGATGATGTTAGTGATGATATTGATGATGATTAGTATACTAATCAAGAAAATAATGGTGGCGATGTTGATGATAGTAATGATAAGGACAATGATGCTGATTATATAAATGATGATTGTTATGACAATAGTAATGATATTAATGATAATTATGATGATGACGATACTGAGGATTTTGGTCATTGTGATAATGGTAATGATTATGATGATAATGATGATATTGATCCTAAATATGATGGTAATGATGATGATGGTATTGGGGATGATAATGATGATGATGATGATGATAAATATGATCAAAGTAATGTCAATGATGATGATTTTATGACAGTGTTGATATTTATATTAACGATGTTGATGATAATGACGATGATGATGATAATAATAATGTTGATAGTAATAGTGATAATGTTAATGATGGTGATGATGGTAGTAACGATGATGATGATGATCATTATGATCATAATAGTTGTGTTATTGATGGTCATGATGATGATGATACTGATAATGATGGTGATCTTGATGATAACGGTAGTGATGATAGGGATAATTTAAATAAAAATGATGATCATTCTAAAGATTTTTTTGATGATGATGACGATAATGATGATGGTGATAATTATCATGATAATAATGATGATGATGATGATGATATTGTTAATGATGATAACGATGATGTTGATGATAAAGATGATTTTAATAACTATGGTGCTAATGATGATGATAATGATGGTCATGATGTTAATGATGCTACGAATAATTATCAAGAAAATGATGATGGTGATGATGATAGTGATGATGATGATACTGACAATGATAATAATGATGTTATTATTAATAATGGTGATAATAATGGTAAAGAAAATGAAGATTATCGTGATGATGACAATAATAATGATGCTGATCAGGGTGATGATGGTAATGATTATGATGATAATGATGATAATGATCATGATTATGATAGTGATGATGTTGATGATAGTAATGATGTTGATCATGATGAAAAAAATAAGGTTGACGATGGTAGTAATAATGATCATGATAATGATAATAATAGTGATGATTGTAATGACGATACCAATTCTGCTGATTATAATTGCTTTGATAATATTGGTCATGATGATAATGATGATGATGATGATGGTGATATTGATGATGATGTTGCAATGGCGCTTTTTGCTGGCGTGAAAGGGCGCGGGGCAGGCCCGAACACCACCACAAAATTTTCTTACCTCTCGTCACGTCAGTTTTTATTTTTTTTCCAGGAGGTTCCAGCTTCGGCCACTTGATCGAGATTCGAGTGACTCCTGTTAAGAAACAAGGAGTTTGGGGGAAAACTATAACTACTAATCATAAGAGGACTCGACTTTTTTAAAATTTTAGGCCTGGCGGCACTATTTATTATTTACACACTAAATATAGAAATACACTGCTCATCGAAACTTAGATATCATTCGGTAATGCTTGTCAAAAAAAAATTATACCTGACCCCTGAAGCCCAGTTGGGTACTCTAAGGTGATTTTGGCTGGGCTCTTGCTCGGCGTCTGGGCTTTACAGGCTCACGTGGCTAGTACCCCGATTAGAATCCCTTAATCTCTCCCTACAGCTACCGCTATTCCTATAGCGCCGTGCTCTCTCTCTCCCTTTCACATACTCTTTTACTCCTACATAAGTGCACATCATCCTCCGCAACGCTTATGCCAAGGGCGTGCGTTTTAGCTTCGACACGCAGCATCCGTCAACCTAGGGACGGTTAGTTGTCGGGCGCCTTGGGTCATACTCTTCTGCTCTCTTCTCGAACTCTCGGCTTGGACTACGCGCACAATTCACACTCGCGGACATGCACGACTCTTTACGACGCTATTTACCCACCTGAGACTCGCAGAGCTTGACGAAGGCAGTTACCAGATGGCTGACGGCCAGCGAGCGATACCAGGTGGTATACGGATTTCCTCCCGGTACTCCGCTTCTCGTCCCCCGTCTTTGTCACGGTTTTGCTCTGGGCCTGGGCTCCCCGTCGGTAGCTAAGGCTTTCCCTTGGTAGCGTCCTTGAGCCGTCAGCAGGGTTCACGAGGTTGTCTCGACAGTGTTGCCGGCTGCTAGCGTCGTCTCGTCGGTAGCGTGTCCGGCTGCTCGTCACGTCAGTGAAGAAGATAGGCAGCATGGAGTCTGCGAGCAGACGCGTTTTAAAGGACTGATCAGCGTTGAGCAGTGCAGTGACGACGCACAGCTCAAAAACGTTCCCTCTCCCTCCCACGGCGGCGGCCTACTACTATGACCAATATGACCAATCAGCGCACGTCGCTCTCTCGGATTTATTCATACTCTCTTTTTTCTTCTGCCAATCATTTACTACCGCTTCATTTTATATATATATATATATATATATAATATTTATATCCCGCCATTTTATATATAATTATATCCCGCTCCATGTCTATATGTACACTAGCCCACTAATATTTTCTTTGCTAACTCTATCTCTTTTTCTCCTGTACCTACTTCTATATACCTATGCTCTCCTACTCTTGGCTATTATCGGGTGCTGGCCCGTTTGTCGGCTGGGGAATGGTGATCGTCGTCATCATCGTCCTGGACTTGGCCTTCGGCGAGCAGCTCTCTCCTCTCGCGCAGGCAATAAAAATATACACAGAAAAAAAAAAAACGCGTCACATTCTCCGCACGGTACACTTCCAGGTATCAGAGACGGCTAGTGTGTGCGGCTAAAAAGTTACATCGTCACAAGCCTCTCCCGTAGGCAGGACATTCCCCGAATTCCCCAGGCTGTTCGTAATACCACCAACCATCTCTATACCGTGGTGACAACATATTTATTGCATGAATAAAATAAATGGAACAGATAAATAAGGATATAGGATAAACAGAGTGACCCGCGTCTATGCTAGCTGGTAGTGCGTGATTGGTATTGTCGTGGACTAGAAGGGCGAATAGTTTTTCTCTGCTTCGCTTGGGGGTGGAGCTGTCTGTGAATACATTGGATTTATTTTATTTTTTTTTTCTTTTAAGAAGACAATAGGTAATTATTCTTTTTTTTTTTTTTTTTTTTTTCTTTATTTAACCATTCTACTAGATTACAAAAATATCTGATAGAAAAAATATTCAGATTTAACAACAGCAAATAAACACATTAATAAACCTAATGATAATTCACACTAATTGGAATATATGTCTAGTAAGTTCTTGCTCCTGTTCTGTAATAACTGCAACCCACTCTGATTTTCCCTCCTTGTCTTTCTTCCTGTTGGTTCTCCTTGTGTCTGATGTGTCATTTTGGGTATTTATACTCTCCCCTCCTTTTCCTTCCAGTTCTCAACTCGCGGGCTGATTGCTCATTTAATTTTTGTTCGAGCCCGAATCTTCTTTCTCTCGATTCATCTCTCTTTACTTCCTCTCTTTTATTTCTGCTCCCTCCTGGAAAGCCTCTCTTGATATTTGCTGGCGCAGGGGTTGAGAAACGTTTCTCAAACTATCTAATAGTCGTAATATTTGAGTCAAGCGGTCTGACTCGCCCTTAGGAGCCCGTCCCTCGCGCGATCTTTGCTCTTTCTGGGTTTGGTTTCGTTCTCTCTTCACAACTTTTGGTTCGATCTGCGGCTCCGGGACCCTGCTAGACGTTGAATTGACGGTCCCTTGGCGCCTGGACAAGGTTGACCTCAAATCATCAGAGGTAAAGATGTCTTTACGCAGCGGGCTGCGTTCTCGAGGGTTGTCTAGATGTCGGGCGAGCGAAGAGTAACTTTAACTCTCCTCTCTTGTTTGATCTCCTAAGAATAGATTGGGCTCGGCGTTTACGAATGAAACACCAGGAAATTCTATCCTTCTGTTGGTTATCTCTCTCTGATGCTTCTTTCCGCCAGGTAGGTCGAAAGCCTCGCTGTCCGTAGTCCTTAGATGACGCGTATTGGTAGAAATACTGGGCCTTTCACTAGGACTTGTGCGGGAGGCGTAACCCAACGGGGGCATCGTGGCTGCTTCCAACCGGGCGTCAAGGGGCTCACTTTTTTCGAGTAAGTAACCTCGGTAGGCTTCCTAGCATCGGGGGCAAGTTGTTACCACGACTCCCAAACGACTACAGTTCTTACACAAGGGGTCGAGCCGTGGGGTGTGTGGGCACTTGGACTGAACATGAGCTCCGCTGCAGCAGTTAAAACAATTGTGTGGGGGAGGGTCCACGCACGGATCGGTGGAGTTCATGGGGACTCTTCCAAATAACCGCCCTTCTCGTCGTATTGACAGGGCTAGTGGACACTGCTCTACGGTTCTAGCCCTCCTTGTCAGTGGTCCAGCTTTCTGGGGAGGATTCTCCCTTGGACGGTCTAGGAATTGGATGGATTCATAATCCTTGGATTGTAGGGCGCGCCTTTTTCTCTTCCGGAGTCCACCCGGGGTGCGTCGGCTGGAGCTCTGGGCAGAAGGGGCCTAAGATTCTGTTGTTCCTTCAACATCCTCTCCGAGGTCTTCCCAATGTCCTGAGGCGGCTCGGCTTGTTACTCTTCTCGACGCGTTTGAAAGCCAGAAGTCCTGCTCTAAGAGTCTGCGAGTTAAAGTCTCCTCGGTAATCTCCTTTTCAATCCTTGTGTCTGGCCGACTCTCCTGACTGCGAAGCTGATACGGCTTCCACAGCGGAAGGACTAAGCTTGAATTCGTAGTCGGCTGGGAAACTTTCACTTGCCAGGGTAAGGAGGTGGTATTGCTTGCGGGCAACAGGGGGTCATCCCAGTTCTCTTCGTCTACCTCCTCCGGGGGAGAAGTAATGGTGACGGGTGGTCCTCGGTTGGCCCAACTCCGCGTTGATGGAGCTTCGGCAGCTCTCCTGGGCGTCGAGGTGAATATAGAGCCTGGCTTAACCATCTCCTCCCTCACTATTCTTAATTCAAGAGGCCTATGGCCGCTGGTGGCTCTTTCAGGAAGTAGTCTGGATCCTGTTGTAAGCGACAGATTCTCCCTCGGTTGATTTACTCGAATATGGGCATGCGGTCGAAGGATTTCTTGTTTGCTCTTGACGACCTGGCTTCTGTTTTGCGGAGTGGCTAGCGGCTAGCCAGGCTGGGCAGTGGTGGCCGTTACCAAACAAACAGGCGCCAAAGGAGTCAACTGAGTGGCAACAGGATTTAATTGGGACGGCACGGGTCTTGAAGTCAAACCAATCACTCGCCCTGTCGGTTCAGCATGAGCGCTTTGACCTTCATGAGCTTGGAAGGAAGCTGCGTCGATTTTGGCTGCTGCTTTTCTCCCCGACCTCTTCGTTCCTCAGGCTGCATCGCCCTTGTCCCTTGAAGAGCTTAAAGTCTTATTCACCGAATCATTTCCAGGTCTCGAGTGGGCTCTGAGACGTCGTTAGCATATTGGACCCGGTGTTGCCCGGTGCGGCTATGCTCCGTTTCCTCGCGAGAACCATTCAAACGGATAGTCTGTCGTGCCGGAGCCTCCAACGTTAGAGTCAGTGGGGTGACCCTCGTAGGATTTGAGGCTCTCAAGTTCTCCCGTCCTTTTACCTCCTCTTTTTTCTTGCTCTCTTCCTCTTGCTTGGCAGCCCAGGAGAGTAGGTCCTGCATTTCAGGATCAAACTCCCACTCGCTCGATCCGGTCTTCCCCTCCGGCTTCTTCTCCATGGTCTGTAAGGCCTCCTTTCTTAATCTTTGTATCTCCTGCGACGAAGGGCTGGCAAGGCGTTTATCCTGCTTAGGCAAGGGGGCTGGGGTACGGGACCCTCGGCCCTTGGCGGCGTCGGACATGGCAGCACCTAGAAAAAAAAACGCTCATCAGTCTGTCGGCATATTATTTTCGACGCTTGGTGGCTCGCTATACAGGCTTGCCCTAATTATTGGCAAACTTTTCAGCTTGGTGTATCGGTGACTGGCGAGCTTTTTGACTTTGTCCTTCAACGATCGGTAGTTTACTCAGCCCACCGATTCGGCGATAGGCGAATTTCCCGGCGATCTTTTCCCTCCGGCGGTACATAACGCTTCAATTTAGAAATATGTATTTTATTATTACGCCAGCTACTTCCTTCTCCCTCTCCCAAGAGATACTAGGTTGGTAACAGTATCTTGATTATATCGTAAGTACCTTCAAACTTCGGGGCTAATTCAGCTGAAAATTTCTTAACAGCGTCTGACAACGGATGAGTCCGTCTCAGCTCTAGTGCACCTACACGAAAATGTATGTCTCTCTTGTTTTTGTTATAGTAAGTAGCCTGCTTTTCTCTGGCATTATCAATGTGCTTAGCTACGAGATCCCGGAGCGCGTCAAGCCGTTTTATACGATCTTCCTAGATCTCGGACCCGATTTTCTCGACTATTTCGCGCGCTTCTCGTCCTCTTCCTAAGCTTTTGACAGGGCGTGGACTTCGGCCATAGTTAAGGAAGGCGGGCGAGACTTTTGTCGATGAATGTACGGCCGTATTCACGGCATGCCTGATTTCATGCAGGTATTGGTCTTGATTTCGGTGGTCTTCCTTCACAAAAATCGCTATGATTGTCTTAATCGTCCTGTTTCTACGCTCAACCGGATTAGCCTGGGGGTGATACAGCGGGGTAAAGACATGCTTTACCTCGTATTCTTCTAGCGTCTTCTGCATGATTTTGTTGGCTAATTTAGTGCCGTCATCTGTCAGAAAATGTCTGGCGTCTCTCAGCGAATAAGTATCAGCTCTTTAAAGGCTTGGGCTATCGATTTTCCATCTACTTTGTGGAGCGGTTTTAGCTCTATCCAATGCGTGAACAGATCTTGAAACACAATCAAATATTTATGCCTGCTCTCACTCGTGGAAAACTCCATGAGGTCTGCGGCCACTACGGTTCACGGCCTTTTAACTATGCGTTTATCCATTAAGCCCTGAGATCCGGATTGTGATACCTTGTATCGCTGACACTCTTGGCACTGCTTTACGAACTTTTGCACGTCATGGAACATTCCGCGCCAGTAATATTCTCTAGCCAGACGATCGTAAGTTTTTTCGACACCAAAATGGCCATTAGATGGCAGACCGTGTGCATCATTTAAGACTCTCTCTCACGTCCCCCCGCTAAACACAAATATTCGGGGTCGAGTATCTCATCGGCAGCCGATACAGCCTCTTCTTGCTCTTCATATGGCGGAGATAGAGCGTCGGGCACTTTATTTAAGGCTCCTTTCTGATGTATATTGTAAAGGGCTACTGCTGCATTTATAGGGCCCATCTTGCCAATCGCCTGGTTGGTTCCCTTAAGTTACGCATCCATTAAAGGCTGCATGATCCGTGATCACTGTGAATTCATAACCTTCGAGATAGGGGCGTAGCTTTTTTAAGGCCCGCAGCACCGCGAGGCACTTTTTCTCGGAGGTACTATAGTTCTTTTCGGCCAGCGTAAGTACTCGGCCTACATAGACGATTGGATGTTCTCCGTCCTCTTCTTCCTAATTCGATACCGCGCCGATCGCGTAATTGCTGGCGTCAGTCTGTAAGACAAATGGCTTAGCAAAATCGGGTCGGGCTAACACTAGGGCTGAGGTGAGGGCGCGCTTTAGTGCGTCGAAGGCCCCTTGTTGCTCCTCGCTCTATACGTATTCCTGCTGTTTTCGCAGCAGTTTAACGAGTGGCACTTTATATTCCGAATCTCGCTCGATAAATCGAGAATACCAGCCCACCATCCCTAAAAATCGGCGTAGCTGTTTTGAATTTTTGGCTCGGGGTGCTGTAACACGGGTGCGACCTCTTCCGGGTCGGGTCGTAAACCCTTATCGTCTAATGTAAATCCCAGGTATGTCAAACTTTACATACAGAATTCGCATTTGCTTCTTTTTATAAGTAAGCCGGCGTCCACCAGTCTCTTCAGAACCACTGTTAGATATTTAAGGTATTGGCCAAACTCCTCGGTTACTATTATTATATTATCTAGGTACCCGAATACGTACGGCTTCAATTCCGGCCCAAAAAGCACATTCATCAGTCGCTGGAAGGTCATGGGCGCGTTGGTCTGTCCGAATGGCATTCTCGTAAACTGCCAAAGCCCTGAGCCTTGAACGGCGAAAGCCGTATATTTCCGGCTTCCGATCCCCATAGGCACCTGATAATAGGCTTGTGTGAGGTCGACTTTGGAAATGAATTTGGCTTTGCGCAGTTTGTCAAGAATCGAATCCATGCTTGATATCGGATAAGCATCTCTCTTTGTCACTTTATTTAGATCTCTGAAGTCTATACAAAATCGGTACGTCTTATCTGGCTTCTTATGCAACACTGTCGCTTGTCAATAGTTGCTCGACGATCTCCCAATCACTCCGTCTCGGAATAAACGCTCGACTTCCACCACGGCAATTTCATGCATTTTCGGTGACATACGCCGGTAAGCGTGGCGAATTGGCTTCGTGTCGGTTAACTCAATCACGTGTTCCATGAGCTGGATTTTCCCTAGTGGCTTATCAGCTGAGGTGAGAATTTCGTCTACAAGGGCTAAGATCTATGCACGCTGTTCGTCGCTCGCCAACGAAATACCCGCACACTCACCGTGGAGTATAACTTTGAATCCTTTGCCCTTAATAAACGAGTGCCACTCTCCCTCTTTAACTCTATATAGGCTGCTCTTGAATTTTACCTCGACATTCAAGGCCAGTAAAAAATCCATTCCAAGTAATATGTCCTGTCTCATATCTGACACGGCTTTTAAGGTCATCCGTCCCTCGCGTCCTTCAATCTTTAAGTTCACACGGAGGGTACCGTGTACCTTTAATAGTCCTTTATCTACCGTTCTTATAGCTATGTTGCACTCGCCCAACCGATGCTCAAAGTCTTGAGCGGCTTTTGGTCCAATAAGCAAGATCATAGAGCCGCAATCATGCAGAGCTTTGAACTTCATACCTCCTGATTCCAGGGAGATGTAAGGCCTATTTTCGGCATTCGTGCTGACCGTTTCTTCAAAGACCGAGGGTCCGGTAAAACGGATCGCTTTATCTCTGCTCGGAAAACGCTTTTCAATAGCTCCCTCTGAAGTGTTCATGTCGATCGTTTGTGGCTCTCCCTCATTTCTCGACATTTCCCGACACTTCGGTTATCTCTCTCACTTCCCTCCGTTTTATCCCGTACTCTTTGATATTTTGGACGTTACTTGGATCGTCGGTCACCTCTTCTCTAGCAAACCGAATTTTCTCCTCTTTTTCTTCTTTCTCTTTTTCTAAGTTATCGACTCTTTGCATGAAATCTCGATCGGATTCCGACTTCTCCAAGCTATACCAGACATTCTCGGTCTTTATGTTTTTCTCCTTGGCTAGTTTCTCTATGCAAGAGAGCTTTTTCTCGATCTTAAGATCGTCCAGCGCCAATAATCTAGACCCTATCTCTTCGTCACTATCTATGCTCGAGTCGTCGTTCTGATTGCTATTCAACTGCCTCCAGCGCTCGGAAATCTCCTTTTTCTCCCCCCTTTCTGCTTCTCTCTGTCGCTCTTCTTGTCGATCTAGCAGTTGGTTCAGCTATTTCTTCGAGAATTTCTCCCCCGACTGCGTAAAATCCCACATGTTGAGCGAAGCCATATCAAACGCCAAAGGCTTTGAAAAGTGGAAGTTGTTAAGGCCATCCGTTGCCTTGGGTAACTGCCAGCGCGCATCGTGATCGGCGAGACCAATTGGCTTGATGCTGATCTTGTTCAGGACGTCATTGACTTCTTCCTGTCCCTGTTCTCCCTTTCGATACAGCACTATTGTATCGAAGTTCCGAGATCCGAACTTTTTGTTCCAATTTTGGTACAAGCCTTTCGCAAAAGTCTTTTCGTCTGTTACTCGTTTCTTCGTTCCGTCCGGCTTTCTACTTTCTCCCATTCTACCGATCTCCTCGGTCCATTTTACGTTTGTAATCCTTTTTCGATCACTCTAAACCTTTTTCTCTATGAACTTTCCTGTGTCAGTCCGAGACTTGAGGAAATAGTCGGAGGTGACAGAATCTAACTCTGGCCCCCGACTCTAGCTCTCCCAACAGGTCTCCCATAGGCTTACATACTTGACAAGTAAGAAATACAGCCCACAGTGGGGTAAACAGATATTTCTCGTTTCAAAACTATGTGAACTTTCTTAGAAAAAATATTTCATCATGAAATTTTTTGGATCGTATAGATATGATGATAAGGAATAACAGAAAACTAAGAAGAAACGTAAAAAATGAAATCCTAGCCTACAAATTTTGGATCATTTAAGAAATTTTTCAATAAAATTTTTTTTTTTCTTCTTTTACTGTTTGAAAATACCTTTTTGAGAGCTGGTATTATACCTTTATATATATTCTGCATATACTCTCAATTTTTAAAAATTTGGTTACGAAATTTCGTCCAAAAGGTGACTTTGCTGTCAAAATCGAGCATGATCGAAAAAAAATTTATTTTTTTCAGAAAGTTTTCAGAAGTGTTAGTGTAATGACTGGAAGTGACAAATAACTAATTAATGATTTAAAAAAAGACTTGACCTATCTATTCAAGTTGTATTTGGATATTTTTTTTATATTTAAAATTTTTTTTTTTTTTTTTTTTTTATTCTTTCAATTCATATTAAATTTCACAGGCAAATAAAGTAGCTCCATCAATTTGATGCCTTTGTTTTCAGCTTTTGAAATAAAGAATTTGAAATGGTAGAATAAATGTAACCTTGATTGTTAAAATCCATGTAAGTATTGGGTCATCCTATATTTTGGATGTTATTGGTTACATGATTAAAAAAAACCAAAAAGTACTATAAAATTCAATAAATGTAACTCTTACCTGTAAACATTTTTTCATCTCCGAAATCTGTATATTTTTTTGTTCCGATTCGGTTTTTTTTTTTGTTATCTTTTTACAATAAGGTTTCTGCTGGCTGGTACAATAATTTAGAGTTTGTAATGATTTTAGTTGTAGTACTTAAAAATATCAACTTAAAATAGTTGACAAGGTGTGGCTCTTCTATACTCGTACGTCATTCAATTTAATGTATCATGTAGTCATCATTAATAATTGGAAGACAGTGATGGGAAAATTGGACAGCAGATTTCTAATCCGTAGAAGATGTTTGGTAGGTTTTTAAAATTTTCGGTTTTTTCCGAAAAATATGGGTTCATGATATAGTGTGACAGGTCTACTCATATTTTGGTTGGATTCTTAGTATTTTAAAATCTAAATATAGAATTGAAAGCGAATATTTTGTTGAACCTTATTTTATGTAATGTAATATTTTTTATCATTGGTATTTTTTTCACAAATGCTTTCATACGAACATTTTTCTGTGTCGCAATTGTAAGAAGATAGTTTTTTTTTTTAATGTTAAGCTACTTATAAAAAAGTGAGTCGTATCTTTACGTTAACCTTCGAAGTCTTATAACGTATTTAATATTAGGTTGATAACTTTTAGCTGAAAAAATACTCTGATACTATATACACTGCTTTATTCATGTTGCTTAATTTTTATGTCGACGTTTGATAGCAATTTTCAAAATATCGATGAT
>JAPYYV010017055.1:0-12844 GCA_030522625.1 Copidosoma aretas | reverse complement strand
TACGAAACTTTTTCGTGTCTGACTTCGATTATGTGGAGGAACGTGACGGTAAACTCTCGAACGGTATTTCGATTATTGAAGTGCTAAATCAGACCCCTGGTATCGATAAATATGTATAGGCTGTGTTCGCGATTGCCTGTCGGTTTCTTAATAGCTTCTTACCGTTAACTTGAATATGACTTTTATCTTTTAAGTTATATTTAAGTTAACGGTAAGAAGCTATTAAGAAACCGACAGGCAATCGCGAACACAGCCATATAGTGTATAGTGGAGACTGGAGACATCGATACAAGATACAATAAGACATTCGAGTTTGACCGTCAGTGACGGTGCGTCATAGTAACGCCACTAAGCCACTTATAAATTATAAGTTATAATTGATTAAATTGATCGAGCGAATTTACCTAATCAAAATACTTATGTATATGCATAAAATTTGTTAATTTTCAATAAAAATTCTTCATTAATCTTTTTGTAATTAAATTAAAATACCGTATAGGTAATGTGACGGTCAAACTGGATTTCGCATACCTATACTTATAGTATCGAAACATCGAAGTTCGAAGTTTAAAGTTTTAGACTCTTTAGACCTAAGTACCTTAAGTAATTATACATCAGCAATCAAGTCAGCAGATACTTACCCTACTTACTTAGGGTACTTAGTTAATTAATTCTAAAAAGTTATACTTTTGTGTGCATTGTGAGAAAACATCTCTAAATACGTTCTTTTTAGAACGTACATAGGTACATACGTAGGCAACGTAGAACTTTATTTTTCTTTCATTTTACTGACCATAGTCTAGATTTTTGTTGTGTGTTGAAATCAAAACTTTTATTATATTATTAATAGTCTTAATGTATTTATTTACTGAAAAAAACTAATTCGTCAAGTACGACAAAAAACTTGTAACCAATTCTTATCCTTCACTTTCTGTATACGTACCCTAATGAAAAAGTCACAATATAATCATGCAGTTACAGCTAGTATCTTTTCAATTACAATAATGACTAAATTTTATAATTCAAGTGAAATTATCTAAAATGTTGATGTTAAAAAATGTGTTACTACCCGTAATGTTAAGTCTAAATCTTTTGAACGAGTAACTTTTTATTTACTAGAGCTTTCAATGGCTTGTAATTCAAAATATTATGGATTTTGTAAAAAAGCAATTCCATATGCTCTTCGAGATTTAATGGACAATAATGGACATCCATGGCCCAAGATGACCAAAGACCATCAGTATTATTTGCACTACATAACTAAAATGCAGAAATACGACCAGATTGAGTTGAACAAATGTAATTATCTGCAATACCTCGAGATCGCTTTGTTCATAGAAGAAATGACGAAAGAGTCGGATTATCTACAAAATGAAACCATCAGTATTTGTGATAACATTACGGTACCTTTCAAATTTCGTGCTACACAATTCATTACAGAAAGAGAACAAAATATCGATCAAATGAGGGCTAAGGTCACAGACGTCAAAACTGGGAACTCATATGATTTTATAATCAAAGAAATTTCGGAAGAATACGTGTTTGCTATTCCACATGATCAGAATAAAAGGTTTGACAGTCCATTAAAAGTTGCACTTAACAAATCCAATGTGCCAATTTCTTGAAATTTCAGATTTTACATGGACTACGATGCCAATAATTTATATGACATTCAATTCAAATTGAATCCATTTACGTTCCGTTGCTGTCACTACGCCTTAAATATAATACGCACATTAAAAGCAACGCCGTATTTTTTTCCTACAAAAAATCACATTGCCTCTATTTCTCAAATAAATACAAGGTATGAACATGGAATTTTCTCAGAGAAACCTCGGTAAGAAAAATTCCGTGGCAATGTTAAAACTTTGTTCATGCTCAGTTTGAAATGGGACAACAAATCGGTTATGGAAAATCCAGAGCAACGACAGGCGGTAACTAATATTTTGAACAGAACATCGGGTGACTTGCCTTACATACTTTATGGACCACCAGGGACCGGAAAAACTGTCACTTTAGTCGAGGCTATTTGTCAAGTAAATAATAGAAATTTCAATTGTACGATGTGTTTGCAATGATACAAATCTAAATAAAATGATAACACAGTCCAGGTACAACAATTCTTGTGACCACATCCTAGTTTGTACACCATCTAACGAGGCTAGTGACGTTATAACGAAACAATTACTCAACTATGTACCTAAGGAAGACATGCATCGCATGTATGGCTTTCAAATTGACCCGTAAGTTAAATCATAATCTTATTATAAGTGGAAACACTGCATAAATGTCTTGTTGTTAATGTTTGTAGACGGACGATCGACAAGGAAATTTTAGGCTGTTGTAATTACATAAACGGAGAATTCGTAGTCTTGTCCGCCATAGATTTGCCGAAAATCGTCATCACTACGCTGTGTACGAGTGTAAGGTACCAACACGGTTTTTCTGATGACTTCCAAAAGAATAAGTTTTCTGATGCTGATTAACCAACTCAATATTTCCAAGACTAAGATTCCTAAAACTTCCCGACGGCTTTTTCAACCGCGTATTCATCGACGAAGCCGGCCAAGCAACGGAGCCAGAAACAATGATCCCAATCTCACTGCTGACCTCGAGCGATGGTGCTGAGCGAATCCAAGGGCAAGTAGTTCTAGCCGGTGACCCTTGCCAGTTGGGGCCGGTGATCCGTTCGAATCTGGCCGAAAAGATACTAGGTAAATAAGTCAAAGCAACTCTTTGATTCATTGGAAAATGTATAAAAATAACTTTTTACTTTACCGCTGCCAGGAAAGTCGATGCTGGAGAGGTTTATAGAGTTATTGCCGTACAAAAAGGGCAAGAACAGCCGATACGACCCGACGTACATCACAAAGTTGCTCAGGAACTACAGGAGCCATCCTTCCCTCATCCGGGTTCCCAACAAGTTGTTCTACGACGACGAGCTGATACCGTGCGCCGGAGGCGACGTCCACATGGCTGAGGGGTGGGCAGAGCTGCCGAACGCGAAGGTCCCGATAATCCTCATGGAAGTCAGGGGAGATGAGTCTCGGAACGTTTCCCTGTCAAGGTACGCAGCTACTTTTAGTTTTACAATATTTCAGAACGACTGTCAAACGAACTATCCTTTCCAGCTCGTACAATAAGGCCGAGATGTACGTGGTCCTGGACTACTTGCAAAAACTGGTGGGCGCACAGTTTGGGGCTAAGAGAATCGCGCAGGAGGACGTCGGCGTGGTAACGCCCTTCAATGCCCAGAAGTGGAAGCTGAAGGCCATGCTGAGTCACAACAGTTTCGACAAGATCGACGTCGGCACGGTCGAGATGTTTCAAGGCAAGGAAAAGGAGATCATCATTCTATCGACCGTCAGGAGTCAGGTGTTCGTAAACGATGGCCAGTCTCACATCGGGCTTTTGTCGAGCTCGAAGCGGTTCAACGTTGCAATAACGCGCGCTAAATCCTTGCTTATCGTTATAAGTCATCCGAGTGTATTAAGGGCCAACGAGAGCTGGAGGTGCCTTTCGGATTACTGTCGAGACGTGGGGGCTTATTGCGTTGATACATACACGCTGAAGAACACGCCAAAGAAGCGAAAATTAGCGGAGTACTGTATCGATATCAGCAGCGATTTCGCGTTGGACTGATGCATTTTGCGTTGAAAGGTTTAATTATTTTTTGATTTTCTTTATGTAGATACTTAAGTAATTTGTTCTAAATACTGCGTCAGATTTTTTAAATATTTTTCATTTTTATGCATAATTTTTTGTACATAGAAGGTTCAATGTGTGTAAATAACTGTATATATTACTTGTTGGACATTCCCATCAGTTGATGGATATGAAAGTGCAATCATCTTGAAAGTTTTTTGATAACAATATTTTTTAATTATAATTTTGTGGACACGACAATCTTTCGATCAGATTTTTTTGAACAATACTGAAAGTTTCATTTCTTCCTGAAACATGATTACATAGTTTTGATTTAGATGTTTTATGCGTTCCTATACGCATTTCTACTCTTATCGATCGATTTCAAACCGATCAGATATTTTATTAAATTAGTTGGAAAGGCTGATTAGATTTGAACATGCATACTTTTCATTGAAATTTTGTTTAACTATCTGAAAGTAAGTTGGATAAATTATTTATATGTACATTTCATTATGAAATATCGAATCCAAAAATCCGACTTTTAAATAACAAACATAACAACGTATATTATTTTTAGTACCTTCCACAAATACAAAAACGACCTTACACGCGTAAGATGCATTTTTTGTTTTAATCCATATGAATTACATTGTGTAAATACTTTTTCATCACTCTAACCTAAAAATCGCACCTTCGCCGCTTCTTCTTTTCGGCTCTCATGATGAAAAATATAATACCGACCTAGTACTAGGGACGTTTTCTTGCCTTCCTCGATGTTTTCCCTCGCTTCGCTCGGGCAAACGACTTCGAGGAAGGCAGGAATACGTCCCTAGCACCAGGGTGGTAATATACTATTTTTTTCTTTTTGAAAATTAAACCTGCACATCGAGGGAGTATAGGCACATTGACTTTTTTTACAATCACATTCGCTCAAACATTAAACCATTTCGTGTTGTACATCGTCATTTGCAAATCGAAACAATGCATAAAGAAATAATCACTATTGTGTATAATTTTGTAAAACATCATGTACTGATGATAAATTATTAAATATAAATGCATCGATAACAATCTAAATATAGTAGAAAGGATATGTATAAACACCGATTGGACTCTTTTTCAAGCAAAATCGCTCATCTTTTTACACGTATTACATTTAATGAAGCGCACAAGTACTTATATTCCTTTTTGCACACTTATTTAACTTATTTATGTTCTAAAACAAAAATTAAGTTATCATTACTCCACAATCTTAACTCTTTTTTTATGAGATTGACGTACATACATACAGTTATAAAATGTTTTTTAACTTTTCGATAAATTTCCACGCACCTGATCAGGCTCACAAACCTTTACTCTTATTTTTTCAATCATTCCATTCCAACTTGCCCTCACCATTCCACATTCTCCAAGTGTTGTACCAAGATAAAATCTTGTAAAATCAAATCTTCCTCGACATCAAAGTCACATTTTTTTTGGCTTGAATGTCGAGACTGAGCCTCTGTATATCAGCCACTCACGTCATCTAAAAAACATAATTATCAAAACAGTTTTGAGGATTGGTGGTCAACGATCCACGTGCTAGGACAATTTATATCCACCAATTCGTATAATCGTTTCTTTACAAACATTCAATGTACACAAACAATTCGACATGGTTGTTACAAAAGCTTCAAAGCCAACAACCAATTTTATAAGTAAATATTGTATTTTTATTTTTTTTACTTTCTATGGCCATCGATGTGTTGAAAAAATTATATCACGCGGATCACTCTCTTTGTCCGTATTTTCATACGAAACGGAGCAAAATTTTCTAAGACAGAATTTTACTTTGGAAATATTACAGTTTTTTTTTTTCAATGAACAACTGAAGAATTAGCACACAAACCCATTGGCTCAACACATTTCATGAGGTTTTATATTTGTATAAAGTTTCTAATTATTACTAAACAATACCTATATTAAAAACCATGCCTTTGTTCTGCTAAGTATTTCTATTATGGATTCCAGGATAAAAATAGAATACAAAATTCCTACTCCGCGCGACATACCAGAAAATTAACAGTCTTTTTCGATTTTTTTTTTACACGTAAGTATAAAACATCTATCATTCTTCGACAATCATAATTTTTCAAATGTTTCCAATCCGTCAATGCACACCATTTTATTGGCCGGCAAAAAGAGATTCGACAATCGAGTGTAGGAATGTAAGACCCTGGCAAAAAAATTCTCCAAGAGATCTGTTCTGACCAATCATTGCTTCTTTCAAAGTGTACCCTGAACAACAATAATAATATTTTGAAAACGAATTTTCTAATTTCACGTAAAAGATTTAAAAATCGATCTATTTAATTGTGCACTAAAAATAAAAATAAATCGAACGATAAAAATTCGCAATTCTAATAATACTAATAAAAAGAAAACAGGTGCTCAATTAATCCCGTGACTCGTTAACACACATAAAAATCTTTTTTTCTTTTCTTCTTTAGTTAATTATTATACTTGCTATTTAAAAATTAATCATAATGAAAATTCATTTAAAGTTATGCGTACACAGGTCGTCGAAACACTTCTTTCATCCTAATATATCGACTATCTAACAAAAATATACACCTTCACGTTGAATAACGGCGAAAAAACTTTCGAATCGCGCAAAATTCAACAAAATCTTTTCGTATCAGGGAGGCGCTTTTCGCGCGACTCTTAAAAATGCAACAATATAGTACAGCGGGCGATCCACACACTGTGTGGACCGACAATTAATTATACATAATGTCATACACTACATAATACCTAACGAGAGATTCACGCAGCAAGAAATTTACAGTGTCACTGCACAAAGAGTCACGTCACCACATATTTATATATAATATACGTGTAAATATTTTTTCGTACACATATATATATATATATGATTAAAGAACATATTTTCGCCCAACTCTTGGTGTTTACGTACAAGTTCGCGTTGTAATTTATATATACTTTCTTACACTGCACACTTATAGTTTATACGTAATATACAAAACACCCATCACACGAACGAGTGCACTGCAGTTTACTCGACACGAAAGCTTATAAATTAACAAAAATACTTGACGATTACAGTTACATACAAGCAGAGACGGACAGCCAAGTGCATCTTCAAACACATATTTTCAAGTACATTTATAAAAAATGTATTTGAAAATTAATTTCTAGAAAACATAGTTGAAAAAAATTCATTTTTAGAGCAACACGCGTATCAGAAAAAAATTAACAGTTTTTTCAAATATTTCAACCTGCCCAGCTCTGCGTGTAAAGGTAGCAATGCCACGGAAGACAATATTCACGAGTTCATCGAGTTTGAATATCAATATTTCTTCTTCTTCACTTTATTTTCATGTATTTATACATTCTACGAACGAGCTCTAAACGCTAAGCTCACGCGGCAAGAGTAAAACTCGATTTTTGAAACGCCTCACAATTTTCCCATTCCACAGCGACACGCGTGTTTTCCTTTCTTCGTTTTCACCTCCAAACTTTTTTTTCTTTTCCGCTGATGTAAACTTTTAGAAACGTACATTTGTAAAAAAAAAAGCACTGTACGAAAACTGCGTTTGTTTCAATAATGACCGACTGACGTGTGTCGCGCGTGGCGATATGATAAAAAAAAAATCACGTTTCTTGACTGTTCGGAAACAACAAAATTAGCGTACAAAGCCATTGTATAACAATAGCGCAAAATGAGTTTACAAATACATTTATGGACGATTCCATCGGTTCGCATTTTATGTTTCTGCAGTTGAAATTTAGCTCCACAGACATCAACGTCGTTAAACATCTTTGTATATTCAAGGCTATTTTAAACCCGGAACCCAATTATTTTATCATCGAGCTACACAACATATACACCACTCGCGGATCTTCAAGTTTATCCGCAACAAACCAATTGATCCTAAAAATAAAAGCCAATCGATTTTCTACTTTTACTTCGCGGATGGCTCTTCGTTCGTGACCCATATAAAATCACACGATACAAATATTCGATCATCAAGACACTTACGCGAACGCGAGGCTCGAGAATAAAAGTACACCAAATCATTTGCTCGTCATGACGATAATTTTTTACCTGTGTACACAACGCGATATACGTTTGTGGGATCAGGCTTTTTTTGTCTACATTCACTAATTTCACAATATTTATTAGGGCGATCAATTTTCCTCTTGCTTACAAAAATAAAGTATTTCAAAAGAAAATATTTGAATTGTTGAATCGTTTTCTTTCCTCTTTTCCAAGCAGTCAATGAGGATTGAGGCATAATAAGGCGTGCTTGTATCACAATCGAACGAGTGTTCATATAAATCTGTTTTATGTTTCGTAGTCTGAATTATTTCACGGTATACGTGTATAGGTATATTTAATTAGCGATAAATAATTTTTGGCCATTTTTTTATGTTTATTTGTTTGACTCTGTATGGATTGAAAATTCAACGTCCAAAGTAAAGTTCAACCATTGAGAAAAAAAAAGACAAACGACCATTAGCTAAGTTCATTGTAGTAAAATAAAACCGACAATGTTTCTATATATAAATAATTCATTCGTTTCAAGTTTTCATCACGTAACGTACTTTAGAAAAGTAGTATCTAATAACCAATTGACTAAGCAGGATAACAAATTTCCAATCCATCGTAAATATTTCAAAACATCCGCTTCTCCACCATATCCACTCAATCCGACATAAACGACGACTTCGAAATCGACCCCATTATCACGCATTCAGTCCGCAAATTCGCCAAGTCCACGATCAAAAAGAAAAACGAAGGCAAACCTCATTGCTGCGGATCCTTCTTACCCTTCAGCAAAAACACGTTCATGTTGTCCTTGCCCTTGACGTAGACTTGCCCACGGGGCTCGTGATTATACCTCTCGGAGATCACGGCCAGGCAATTGCTGGCGAACTGAATCTCACCGGCCACGCCGGTCGAGTCCATGCGCGAGGCTATGTTGACGGCGTCGCCCCAAATGTCGTAGTAGAGCTTGGTAGCGCCTATCACCCCAGCGGTCACGTCCCCGTAGTTGAAGCCCACGCGCAAGATCAGCTGGAAGCCCAGTAAGTCCTGGTTGAAATCGTAAATGACCTTGTGCATGGTGATGGCGAATTCGAGCAGCTGGTAGAGGTGCGTGTACTTGTGCTCGCTCTTCTGTCGGACCTGAGAATTTTCATGACAGGAGAAATTCAGTATGCAAGTTGCATGGTTCGTTTTGTCTTCAGAAACGATAGGGCCAGGGAAAAAAATCATACCTCAGGATTCAAGCCACTCGCCGCCATGAAGGTACTGCCGATCGTCTTGATCTTCTCCACATTGGAGAACTCCTGTTTCTCCAGCAGTTCGTCGAAATCGCCGATCAGCTCGTTGAGCACGCGCAAGTACTCCTTACCGCCGAGATACGACTCGTCGTACAGTTCGTTGAAATTGACGATGCTGGCGAAAATGATGCCCACCTCCTTGTGGTTCTGCGAATACTTGGCAGTGGTTTTTAGCTGGTCGGCCACGTACTTGGGTATGATGTTATGGAGCAGCCAGTCGGCTTGGTTCTTCATCGACTGGACGCGGCTCTTGTCGCGCGCGGCGACCGAGTTTCCGTGGAAGCTCAGTCTATAGCTGATCTCGAACTCGCGATTCAATAACCAGACGAGCAGCAGAAGCAGAGCGAAATCTAGGTAGATTTCGGAATCGAAGAGGCGCTCGTTGTATTTGCTCAACTTGAGCGATTTGGCATTCGCAGAGCTGGAGTTTTCAAAGCGTGTGCTCAAGTTGTTCGAGACAGAGCCAAGTGATGGAATGGAAAGTAGTGGAAGGTCGATCTTGGCCGAGTCGTTGCCAGCTATAGTGATCAGAAAAAATAATTATTTTCCAGTTCACCATTAGAAAAGTATCATCAACAATTTCAACGAGAATATATTCTTACCAGACTTCACATTTAACTCCTTGGACACGTTTGGCTGCAGCGTGACTATCCTCTCTTGGTCGTAGTAAGTGTGACTGATGACTAGACAGACGAAGAAGATTCCGGCGAGAGTGACGAGCAGGTTCTTCATCCAACAGTTCAGCTGGGTGAAGTTGCAAAAATGTACAAGGCTCACTATGACGAGATAACTGCAGTAGTACTCAAAGTGGCTCAGGCTTGATTTGTAGCTGTTGCAGGTCAAGTTCATGAGGATGGAGACGATGGGCAGGCCGACGAGGGTGGCTCCGCAAACGTGCCACGGGTACCACTGCGAGAAGAATTTCAAGATGCGGTGGGCAAAGGTGACCTGCATCGCACTGCGAAGGGTATGGGTCGTGAGAAATAACGTTTCGCAAGAGGATTCATTACTCTTTTTTTTTTTTTTTAAGAAAAATGTTTCAACAACTCACTCTGGCTTCAATATCTGACAAACGCACAGCGTCACCGCGCAAATTTGTACGAGAATGGCGAGGCCGAAGAAAACAAAGTAATGAACTGTAGGCTCGCAGAGCAGGAACAGCGACACGGCGATGGCTGTGAAGACGATTGCGGACACGAGTATGTCGAAGTACGTGTTGAAGCGCGACGTGGCGAGGGTCGGCGGGTTGCCGCCGACGCCCTCCGAGGCCTTGTGGGCGTTCTCCCGGTACTCTTTCTCCATCTCCTTGTTCTTGAAGAAAAGCGTGACGCTCGACAGCGGCGGCTTGACAAAGTACGAGCGTTGCGACGACACGTTGTCCTGCACGCACCTGTCGAACAAAAGATACGTTATTCATTTGATTCAGAGATGTGGAAAATCCCGTGTGCGAAAACTCACCTGATCAGCTGCAAATCGGACTGCTTGCGAAGCTTGTGAAAGCACGCACCGAACGTGTCGGTCACAGCTGGTGGGAAGGGATACGGAGGAACGGACGACGATGGCTCGTGAGTGGAGTTGAGCGTCGAGCTCGACGTGTAGTAGCCGCTCACCCTGGGTCCCAGGAGATCACCCTGAGCCAAGCCGTTCATCAGGAACAACTGATCAAGAGTAACAGTCACTTTAGGAAGAGCTGCCATTGGCTCTTTGAATAACTCCAAATCGAGTTAGAAAAGTACCTGCTGCTGTATACTGCTGCGTCTGCTGTTGCTGCGAATGCCAGAATCTTTTCGGCTACATATGGAAGACGCGTGGCTCAACGTGTCCTGTCCAGGAAGCAGCGGGCTCGATGGCATTGGGTTGGGATCCATCTCTACGGTAGCGGTGTCCGCAGGGATCTGGAGCGAAAATAAATGATCCAATAATTTAACAAATACGCAAGGGCAAAAAAAACAGAAAAGCTAAGGTCCAACTAACCCTCTGCACGCTACTGCTGTTGTCCGTGTTCGAGGCGGCAATAGTGATTTCCTTCCTGGCCTCGACGATCGTGGCCCGCTTCTCCCCTACGTCGAGCGGCGACATCTCCTCGGCGGTCCTCTGGCGCTTCAGGTACTTCCAGGGCTTCCCCCGGCTCTTCTTCTTGCCGTAGCTGGCCGTCGAGGTGGGCGACTTGCTCGCTCCGTCCTTGCCGTCGTCCTCGTCGGCGTTGTCGTCCGCGTCGTTGTCCGAGTCCAGGATGCTCGGCAGCGAGTTGGCCTTCAGCCGGTAGTTGCTCGGATTGGTCACCAAGTGCAGGTAGTGCGGCCGGGGCTTCGGCTGGCTGCTGCACGAGGAGAGACGGTGGCGGCCGTGCATCAGCGGTGAGACGCTCGTGGGGGCGTTCACGCTGCTCATGAACTGCGACATGAAGTCCACCCGTCGAGTCCTCACGAAGTAGGTTTTTATGCCTGTGGATCATGGAAATTCAGTTTTTCCCCCATCGTCGATCGTCTTTTGCGCGTGAAAACTAAAGAGCCGCGCTCGTTCCGAAATCCCCGTGGATGTGCTCGCTCGCGTGAAAAAGGGGAAAAAAAAAGAACCCGAGCAGCGAGAGATGAGCAAGCGACGTTGGAAATTTAATCGGCGCATATCCTCCTGAAAGCAACGAACCGCGCCGTGTAGTAGTTTGGAACTCCAGTTAAACATCGAGCGTTCGCTTTGAGCATGCGAGTATACATTGAAGAGGAGAAAAAAGACAAAAAAAAAAGATACACGCGCAATTATCATAACGACAGCACGAGCGTTCGCGACAAAAGGCAAACACGGCGCACTGCACCGCGTAGACGGAGGGAGAGAGAGAGAGATCCGAGTGTACTATACGAGTAGCGGCGGGAAATACCAGGTGCACGTAAATTTACGTAACGCTCCCGGGCTCGCGTGTGCCGAGCACGCGCACGCACACAGCGTCATCGAGATAAGCGGCGAGCCGATTCATCGGAATGATCTGTTTTCAGCCGCGCGCGACAGCGCGACGAAGCAAAAGGTCCGAGCATTCACCGTTGACGGGCTCGCCCTCCTCGGTCAGGTACTGGTCGGCGAGGAAGCCGAGGGTCTTCTCGCTCAGGTGGACCCGGCCGGGCTTGCCGGTGCTCTCGAGCTTGTTCGCCAGGGTGACGTCGTTCGACCAGACGTCGAACTTGAACCGCTTCGTCCCGACGATGCCGCACAGCACGGTCCCGGTGTGCACGCCCACGCGCATGTTGACGCCCTCCCGGCGCTCGACGTCGAATTGCTTGATCGCCTCGATCATTGCTGGAATGAGAAGAGAGAGACGGTACATGAGATGTGGATTTTTATTTTAAGACCCCCCCGACTTTTCGGTTTTTTTTTTTTTTTTTTTGTTTTTTATGGCTTCCCCAGCTGCTTCGAAATACAGTTGTTTTTTTTTTCTCAAAGTGCAAGGCGCTGGTGCAACAGATTTTCAGAGAAGGAATTTCATTGGAATACTTTGATACTCTCTTCTTCTTTTTTCATTTTTCTCCCGCACTGTGTCGGATGGAGTAATGAAAAAAAAAAAAAAAATGCGATACAATTTTCAGAAAGAAAATCGTATCGCAAAGTATTTGAAAAACTAATCGCCTTTCGTCGAATCTTAAGGACTGCAATCGAGGTTTCGGCTGTTTGCCTCCAACAATTGGTGCAAGCAAACACTCCTGCAGCAGCAACCTGCTCTTTTTATCAGCGCTCTCTCGGTGTGCGCGATACGATGAAGCGATCATCGCGTCTCTGTTTGTAAACACCGTATAATACGCGCAGGTTGATTCACGCAGAGATAAAAAAAAAAAAAAAAAAAAAAAAAAAAAACAAAAAC
>JAPYYV010017054.1:0-12784 GCA_030522625.1 Copidosoma aretas | reverse complement strand
GGCAAAAGTTTGTGATACCCCCCACCCCCCTACCCCCCCACCCAAATAAAAAAAGTCCTACAGCCCCCCCCCCTTCCCTCCCAACGACGCCCCAATAGATTTCAAATAAGTACATTAATCACATTATTGAATAAATATAATTTTGTGACATGATAAAATTGAAATAATGCAATAAAGAATTAATAAACTAACTTAATATATAAACAGTGTTCTCGCCGGTATCCCTACTTTCCACGAGAAGACAGAAATCCCCGATTCTTCTCTACTAAAATATACTCAAATGATTAGGTAAACTTTTATCTTCTGTCTTATGTTTTTCAAAGATGTAAGCATACAGAAAAAAAATATTTTTCATACAAAACAACTTTATGCACCTGAAATTTTTACTTTAAAAGAAAATTTTTAATTTGTAATTTGACATTGTTAATAATATCAGAATAACTTGAAGATAAATTTGTAGAAACTTAAAATTTTATCATAGACACATATAATTTTAGTTTCAGTGCACAAATGTGTTTTAGCAAGTTCTAAAATAAGATTTAAATAATTTTCTTTCGAATTTTTCATTTATCTTTTTATCACGCCTCCAGTAAAAATTTCTTATTTCAAGCCATTCAAATGGAATTAAATCAAAAAAATTTCCTTAAGGTTCCTTTTAATTTAAGTTCCTTATTATTTAAATCCAATTCAGCACATATAATTTTATCTGTATCTTCAGGTGTAATTATCTTATTATTAGGATATCATGTCATCAAAATATGTGCATGTGGTAGGCCACGTTTTTGGAATTCTATTGTGTAAACATAAGCTAATACTTTGCCAAAAATATTTGTATATTCAATATCATCCAAAACTGATTGTAATTTTGTGAAAAATAGTCAAACTGTATTAGATACATCATTTGGCATAGTTATTTTTGGAAAATTCTTTAAAACTAATTTTTATTCTTGCAATTTCAAAATTTCCATTCTGAGACATAAAATCTATATAATTTTCACAATTTTTTACACTTTCAAAATAAACATTTTTATAAATAAAGATTTTGTAAAAGTTACAATTATTAACGTTTTTCTCCATCATCAATGTAACTTTCATGTGATAATAATCTTTGCTACGCAAAAATGTAGAAAAAAATTTTAAATAATCCATTTCCATCTGTTATTGTATTATCTTACTCCAAACTTGCTTTTCATTTTTTATTTGTATGATGTATGGGATTTAAATTATCTTTATTTTTTTTGGTTGATGATTTTTGAAGTATTTCATTCAATGTTTCTTCAATGTCAGAATTTTGATGCTCAACTATATCATAATGACCTGAATCAAGATTTCCTATCAAAAACAGAGTCAACTTTAAATGACTTTCCGAATCACCAGATATATTTAACATTTTAAGTATTCATAAATACTGTTAAAAAAACATCAAATGATTCTGTAAAACTTCTAACTTCTATTTATGTCCATAGGTACCATTTTTAGACATAACATTGAAATAATTAATTTCTGTTGTAACATTTTTGTAATAATCATTTCCAACAATAAATGAGTCATAGTTTTACCAGTTATCTGTGATATTTTGAATGATTGAGAAACGAGATCTCATATGAAAATTATCTTTACCATTTAAAAAAAAAAAAGTCCTAAACAAACAATTTCCACCTCCTTCTACTCTAATTATATTAATATACAAAATTGATACACAAAATGATTCAAAGAATCTATACATATAAAATATTATATATCTATTTTGATATCTATAATATTTTTATAAAAACGATTTTGATTTCATACTTATGAAGGTCAGACAATTAGTAACGAAAATCTGTAAAAAAAATATTAATAAAATGATAATTAGTATCATTATTTTATTTAAAAATTGAATAGAGCATAAATTCAATTACCGTTTTTAATGTTATATTTTTTTATTTTTAATAGAAATGTTATTAAAAACATATAAAATACTTTTTGAACCCTAAATAATTAAATTCATAATAAATGTTATGCTTTACTTCAAAACTTAAAAGTGAAAAGTGTATCCAATTATTTAATGGAGTATTAGGATATTAAATATTAAATCTACTTGTAAACAAAATAAACGGGTTAGTCTACAGGGTCACCGCTGATTATCTACTTGGAATTTTAAAAAATTTTCTTACTGATTAACACTGCTAGCAGTAAAGTATTTTTTGTTACCTAGTATTTTAAGCTTAAAATATGGAATAATTTTTTTTTAATTAAAATAATAAGACAGCAATAATATAAGGTTACTAGACAAAAATAGAAGACAAAAGTAAATGAATTGTACAATAAATTTTACTATAAACAACAATTTGTTTTCATAAAATTCTTCATCTAAATCGTAAGAGGAAAAAAAAAAGTTATTTGTTAATATTCATTCAATTTTGTGATTATTAAAGAATAAAAGGAAAATTAAATTTTAACATGTGAATAAAGATTTCAATTTAAGATTATAAGGTCCAGTATATTCTTAAATACCAAGTATAAATTGAAATAGGAATATTTTGTTTTTAATTCTGAGGTCATATAGAAGAGGGGGGTTGGCGCGTGGAGCGCGCAGGTATATATACATGTATATGGGGCATTCTTAGTGGACGTGAGACCCCCCCTCGGCCAAAATTTGTTGAGGCGTACGAGGGCTGACAATTTAGCTTTTGTCCCCTAGTTTCTAATGCCGTGTGGCATAGACATCAAATACAAAATGGCGGATGTCAGTGACTCCTAGAAGCTAAGAGAGTACTTAAGGAAAATCATTTTTTTCATTATTTTGCTTCGTTAACATTTCTAATAACGTAGAAAAAGTTCAAGTACGTATAACTATCATTTTCAGACATGACCACGGCCCTAACTATGGTTAAAATTACGTTTGACTACACCTAACTTCAAAACACTAATCAATAAGTGTAAAACACGTAACATCGATAATTGTCGTTACGTTGGTGATGAAGAAACGGTTTTTTCTCACACAGACATCAAATCTTAACTCGGATACTCTCCTACCTCAATCAACAGTTGCAATTACATACTCCTAACCTCAAAAAAGTGACAAACAAAACGGTTTTTTTTAAAAACGACTCCTTGCATGATTTTGAAATCCAAAAAAAGAACTTTCATCGCCCGTTGCTCACTACCGAGCACCGTCAAGACCACAGCCTGAGCCGTGAACCCGTCGCATCATTTTTAACCTTCAAAAAGTAATCATATAGGCGATTTTTTGCCATATTAAGCCCTTCAGCGCATTTTGAAGACCAAGAAAAGGAATTTCTTGTGGCCTTTTCCTTTCTGAATATAGTAACGACCATTGATTGAATCTAAATTCCGGTGCATCGTCTCTAACCTCAGAATAATATACGAATAAAGCTTTTTGCGCTGTAATGGAGCTCCTAGTGCGAATCAGAAACAGAAAAATAGATATTAAAAAAAGAAAACGAGCAAATATCCAGCATACTCTTAGCTATAACAATATTGCATTTATTGCCTCTCTTTATAAACATTGCATATCACATTATGTACCTTAAAATTACGGTCACAAATTTATTTCAGATTATACTTTAGTATAGTTGAATTTTTTGCGTTTGAATATCGTCGTATTTCAAGTCGATTGTGCTGGAGGACTTTAAAACTATGGTTCATTGAAATGCCAGGGACACCAGGTGCTTTTTCAAACCTTCGATTTAGCTTTTTCAATATTTTTTTGTGTTCAACTTTACATAGAACAATATGTCTATGGAATCGAAATGGTTTTTACCCCAATTCAAAAGTTTTTCTGGTGTAAGAATAGTGTCTGAGGGACGGCATACTAGACTGGTGCGAGCAGCTTCTCTCTTGAATATGGCGCCAACTCCATCCGATGCTCCTTTGCCGTGTGTAGTGGCATGACAGTGTCATTCTGCTTTGACACCAAAATCTGAATTGTGATGCATGAGACTGTAAGTCAAGATTTTGATCTAAGTAGTGTTCAGCATAATAAAAGCACTGGAAAAATATTTTTCCGTTTCTGAATCGCAGTAGGAGCTCTATTACAGCGCAAAAGGCTATATTTGTCTACTATTTTGAGGTTAGAGATGATGCACCGGAATTTAGATTTAATCAATAGTCGTTACCATATTCAGAAAGGAAAAGGCCACAATAAATTTCTTTTCTTGGTATTCAAAATTCGCTGAAGGGCTTAATATGGCAAAAAATCGCCTATACAATTACTTTTTTAAGGTTAGAAATGATGCGACGGGTTTACGGCTCAGGCTGTGGTCTTGACAGTGCTCAATAGTGAGCGACGAGCGAAGAAAATTCTTTTTTTGGGTTTCAAAATCATGCAAGGAGTCGTTTTTAAAAAAAACCGTTTCGTTTGTCACTTTTTTGAGGTTAGGAGTATGTAATTGCAACTGTTGATAGAGGTAGGAGAGTAACAGAGTTAAAATTTGATTTCTGTGTGAGAAAAAACCGTTTCATTATCCAATTATCAGATATATTAATTTTTCAATTATTCCGTTTCTAATTTTTAACAATATATCCGAAAAATTGACATCATTTAATTAAATATTTCCAATTAAATTAAAAATTTCGAATAATCTCCATAAATATGATGATTATATTGTTTTGTTTATTATTATGCTTCTCTTACTATCTTTAATAACTTGTAAAATTAGAAATCTCTACCTTTAACGATTAATTCATCTCCAAAAAGTTTGTCATTACGACATAAATCTCTCAACGTTTTCTCAACAATTTCTAATGCTTTCTTTGGTATCATGAAAGCTTCGACCCATAAAATTAGATTAACTCCTTCAATTTTTGTTCTATCCAATTCAAATTCTGAAAATAAACTTTTAATATTATTTTAATCTAATGGTTAGTTATAAGTTCTATCACTTGTCATACCTTTTGGAAGAAGAGATAAGTCAATATCTGTCCACGCACTTGATATAATTTTAAATTTTGCGTAAATTAATAAATTATGGTTTTGTGTAAAGCGTTTTTTCAAATACTTCTGGACAATCCATATCAAAAACCTTGTTGTTTCAATAACATACGCACTTTAAAATATACTTTAGTTTCTCGTTTGATTTAGGATAAAACTGACTAAACATATTTTAACTGTACACAATTTATTTACAAATTCTTTTCACAACCAAAACAATGTTTTCTGCAATAAGTAAATTAAAGATTTTACAAGACTTATTTTCTAATTCAAAAATAATGTTTGAATTATTAATAACATATACATTTAGAAAAATACTTTTTTTTCTCGTTAAATTTAGGATACAAATCATTTAACATTTTTAACTGTATTCAATTAATTCGTAATCGTTTTACACATCCAAAATAATATTTTCCGCAATACGTAGATTAAAGTTCTTACAAGACTTATTTTCTAATCCAAATATACTGTTTAAATGAAAAAGAGTTTTTTTTTTTATTTTCTACAAAATTTTCCGTAAATTTTCTTGATATTTCTTCCATGTCTCATCACCTTGAACGTTTTAGGCAAGTAAAATCCATAAAAAAAATTGCAAAATCAATACGGCACAATAACACTTGTTCCTTTAAAAATATTAAAAATTTGTAAGTCATGTTCAATAAAACCCCTACATTTTGCTGTTTCTTTGAATGTGTCGTATAATTTCCCTTCGTATGTATTTGAATCTTTAAATGATGTATAACCATTTTCTTTGTTTAATAATAATTTCAGGAAGGATCTTTCTTGGTTTTTTGGAGAAACAACATTTAATCTACCTATTGCATTATGTTTCCTACAACGCTGTCGCTTTTCCCATTATTTATTTGTTTGATTGAAAATTAAATGTTAGGAATGTTTACATCTTTTAAATTTTTAGTGAAATCATCTATTTTATTCAATTCAAACCATTCTGTCAGTTGTATTTTATAACTCACTACACATTCAGAAATTTTTCTTTCTTTAAATACTATTCTTTGTTTATTTTTAAGATGAATAGGCAAATTAAATATGCTATGGTTTCTACTGCATATATTATATTCTTGCAACAGACATGCTGCTTCTATTAAACCTAAGTAACATGCAACAATATACTACTTTATTACATCATAAACATCAAATTTAAAATTAAATTATTTTTTATTTATGTACTTTACAAAATGATCCATCGTTTCCCTTATGAATATACATATATATGTGTGTGTGTATATATTTAATACTCTGTGTTAATGCACACTATTCAACATTTATATAACTTTCATATTTCAACAATAAAAATTCATTGTGTTGTACAAGCATTGAATTATCAACTAAAATTTTTGTATCACAATTTTTTATTCTGTATATTTTTATTATTTGAGGGAATCTCTGCATATATAATATTATCAATATCATCAAGTGTTATGATTTTGTTATCAGTATGCAACGTTAGCAGTATATGAGCGTGTAGTAAGCCTCTTTTTTGAAATTCAATAGCATAAACGTATGACATTATTTTATTGAATAAATTTTTTTTTGTTACATCATGAAAAATATATTGTCACTTCGTATGAAATAATCTTACAGTTATATAAGTAATATCGTTCGGTAAAGTGTTTTCAGAAAGTCTTCTAATACATTTTTAATTACGTTTTATTCGGATTACATGTAAAAGTGATGAATAAGTCTGGTCTACCACATTTTCTTATGATTGCCATTGTATCATAATAATGCTTTTGCACGTACAATGGTCTGCCTATATACTTTGAGGGTAAAATAAAAAAATTCCCTATCCTATCTTTGCTTTCAAAATTTTGTGTTATATTAGATGCACTATTAAAAATATGATCTAATAAACTTTGATAACATTAGATACGTAATATTCTTTGATTATTTCTTAAAAATTTCATCTGATTACTTTCAACCATAATATAAGCATGTAACAAAATTGTTGTGTTATTACTACAGATGTTAATAAGGGATCAAATATAACATTTTTTGGTCCATAAGACAATCTGTATACATAGTATTGTAACAATGAAATTAATTCTTTTCATTAAATTTTCTCAAACAATTTGTACTCCAAACAAAAACACCTAAGGAATATAGTATAGGAAAACAGTGAGATCAAAGTTTTGGATAGTTTGTTTAAATAACCATGAGTCTGTACATTTTCAGGAAGATTTTTCGGATGAATACATAAATCGAAATAATCAAACATTTAATTATTAGAAACAATTAAAGCAACGCACTCCGCTATCATAGGTTAATTTTATCTATTATTCAACACATTTTAATTTAAAATAATGACTATGATAATAAACGATTACTGTGCGTGTAATGGTGTTTTTTATTTAAAACTGTTACATTAAAAAGTGTATTGAATAATAGATATAATTCGTAATATTAAATAGAATAATAAACTCATAGTTATTTAAACAAACTATCCAAATACTTCGATCACCTGGTTTTCCTTTACTATATCTCTTAGGTGTTTTTGGTTGAAGTACAAATTGTTTGAACAAATTTTATAAAAAAAATTAATTTCATCGTTACAATATTATATATACAGATTGTCTTATGGACCAAAAAATGTTATATTAAATCCCTTATTAACATCTGAAATATTAACACAACAATTTTTCAACATGTTTATATTATGATTAAAAGTAATCGGATGAACTTTTTCAAAAATAATCAAAGAAATTTACGTATCTAATGTTATCAAGGTTTAATAGATTGTATTTTAAATCGTGCATCTAATATCACACAAAATTTTAGAAGCAATGATAGGATAGAAAATCTTTTTATTTTTCCATCAAAGAGTATAGGCGAAACATGGTACATGCAACAGCATTATTATGATGCAATGGCAATTATGAGAAAATGTTGTAGACCAGACTGATTCATCACTGTTACATGTAATCCAAAATGGAAGGTAATTAAATATGTAACAAAAGAATTTCTGGAAACACTTTACCAAGCGATATTACTTATATAACTGTAAGATTGTTTCATACGAAGTGATAATATCTTTTTGATGATATAACAAAAACTAATTTATTCAATAAAATAATGACATACGTTTATAATATTGAATTTCAAAAAAGAGGCTTACCACACTATCATATACTGGTAACGTTGCATACTGATAACAAAATTATTGCACTTTATGATATTGGAAATATTATATCAGCAGAGATTCCCTCAAATAATGAAAATTTGAAAAAATTAGTCATCAAACACATGTTGCATGGCCCGCATGATATGTTTAGTCCATATTTAAGTAAAGATTAAAAAAATTTTTAAAATAATTTTCCAAAAAATTTTAGTGATTGTACATCTATAAAAAAAAATTGTTTTACGGAATACATAAAAAGAAACAATATCTCAGATCAAAATATATATACAATAAATGCAAGTCATACAACAATTATTGTAGCGTTGTAAAAGAGAGAACGGTAAATAATTAACATTGAATGTCGTTTCTTTGTTTTACAGGTAAGAAGTGTGATCATTGTAAATATTGTAAATAAGAAAGTACATCAAATAATTAATACAATCTTTATTTAACAGGGAAACCTTTACGTTTTTATTTACCACGATTTCCTTTCAAATTTCAACTTAGTACATTACTAGAAAATTAAATCAGGCTTAAAGAAAAAAAAAAGGCAATTTATCTAGAGTGTTTAGCTATCAAAGAAGCAAAAAAATTTTGGCAACATTGGCTTCTAGGAAGATCATTCATGGTTTTCACAGACCATAAACCACTGGAAAACCCAAACATCAAATCACGAACAGACGAAGAGTTACGCAACTTGACCTATTACTTGTCACAATACGACTTCAAGGTGAAATACAATCCAGGAAAACTAAATATAGAAGCTGACTGTTTCAGCAGAAATCCAGTATTAAGCGCGGAAAATAATATCAACGATGATCTAAAAATTGTAAATTTAATAACTTTTAACATCTGAGAGGACTAAAAAATAAATAAGAATATAGAATTCAAAAAGGATAAACTTATTATAGAAAATAAAATATACTATTGTACAAACAATAAAATAAAGAAAAGAAAAACAATAAAATTTTATTTTCAGAAAATTTTAGCAGAGAATTAATAAGAAAAATACATGAAAAATTTTTCCGCATAGGCATTAATCAATTCAAATGCATGGTTAAATCATACTACACAGCGGAAAATACAGACAAAAACATTCAGGAGACTTGCAAACGCTGTAAGACATGCATAAAAAATAAATCTAGAGGCCAAAATAAATATGGTTTCATGTCACATCTTGGTCTGGCTCAATATCCATTTAAAATAGTTTCAATTGATACAATTGATGATTTTGGAGGTCAGAGATCAACAAAAAAATACTCACATCTGTTAGTGGATAATTATACATCCTATGCATATATACTAACTTGAAAAATACAAAACGCACAGGATTTTATAAAAATAATAAGGTTAGTATCAATGAATAAAAAAATTGAAATGATTCTAGCTGATCAATATCCTGAAATTATCTCCAAAGAATTCAAATATTTTTTAAATGGAGAAAATATATAACTAATATTTACATCAAAGGATGCACTTTTCTCAAATAGACTCAACGAAAGATTAAATCAGACACTAGTTAGCAAAATCAGATGCAAACTTAATAAAAAAAAAAAAATCAGCTTGGACATCAATAGCACATGAAAGCGTAAAAATATATAATGAGACAATAAATACAGAATGTCAGTAAAACATTGAATGTCATTTCTTTGTTTTACAGGTGAGAAGTATGATCATTGTAAATATTGTAAGTAAGAAAGCATGTCTAATAATTAGAACAATCTGTGTTTTACAGAGAAACCTTTGTGTTTTTATTTACCACGATTTCCTTTTAAATTTCAACTTAGTACATTATATATATGTACATGTATATATATATATATATAATTATATGCATAATGGAAACGATGGATCATTTTGTAAAGTACAAAAATTATTTAACCGTATAATTGTAGTTAACGATAAAGTCAAACAGTATATTGATGCATGTTATTTACGTCCAATAGAAGCAGCATGGCACTTACAAGGTTATGCTATTTGCGGTAGAAGCCATAGCGTAGTTGATTTGCGCATTAACAAAAAATAGTATTTAAAGAAACAAAAATTTCTGCAAAAATAAAGCACAACATAATGGTTTTAATTGAATAAAATAGATCATTTTACTAAAAATTTTAAGTATATAAAAATTCATGAACCTTATATTATCAATAAAACAAAGAAACGTTGTGATAAGCGACAACGTTGTAGAAAACATAATCCAATAGGTAGATATAATGTTGTTTCTCCAAAACAACAAGAAAGACTTTTCCCAAAATTAACATCAAACAAAAAAATGGCTGTACATCATTTAAAGATGTAAAAACATACAAAGGAAAATTATGCGACACTTTTAAAGAAACAGGAATATGTATGAGTCTTATTGAACATGACTTACATATTTTCAATATTTTTGAAGAAATAAGTGTTATTATTGTACCGTATTAATTTAGAAGTTTTTTTTTATGGTTTTTACTTTCCTTAAACATTTAAAGTGATAAGATATGGAAAAAGTATAAAAAAAAATTTACGGAAAATTTTGTAGAAAATAAAAATAACAGGGTCTTTTTCATTTAAAAAGTATATTTGAATCAGAAAATAAGTCTTGTAAGAACTTCAATCTACATATTGCAGAAAATATTGTTTTGGATGTGGAAAACAATGACGAATAAATTGAATACAGTTGAAAAAGGTTTTGTGATTTGTATCCTAAATAAGACAAGAAAAAAAAACTGTATTTTTAAACGTATATGTTATTTCAAAAACAAGATGTTTGTAATTGATGGTCCAGGACAATCTGGAAAAACATTTTATAAAAAACCATAATTTACTATTTCATTTACACAAAATTAAAAATTATATCATTAGCGTGGACAGGGATTGACTTAATTCTTCTTCCAAAAGGTATGACAAGCAATAGAACTTTAAAATTACCATTAGAATTAAATAATATTAAAATTCATTTTTATAATTTAAACTGGATAGAAAAAAAATAAAAGGAGTTCATCTTATTTTATTGGGATGAAGCTTTCATGATACCGAAAAAAGCATTAGAAATTGTTTAGAAAATTTTGAGAGATTTATGTAATGATGACAGATCTTTTAGAGGTAAATTAATCTTTCTAGGTGGAGATTTTCGTCAAATTTTACAAGTTATCAAAAATATTAATAGAAGCATCATGATAAACGAATCTATAAAATTATCATATTTATGGTGATTTTTCTAAATTTTAAAATTAAATAGAAATATTCGATCAAAATATGACAATTTTTCGGAAATGTTAAATATTGGAAACAAAACAATTAAAAAATTCAAAATTCCAGCTATTTGGATAACTTTAGACTTTTGCTCGATAATATTTGAAAAAAATTTATATTTAAATATGAATAGTGTGATATTAATATAGTCCCCTGCGCGCTTCGTGCGCCAACCCCCAATATTTAATCAAACACACTTATTGCTATGATTTTTAAAAACGAATTGAATTAATTTCACTTTTAATTCTTTTTGAACCAACAAATTTAAATTGATCATCAATTATTTTTTTAAATCTCATTTACAAATTTGCCCGCTCTTGATTAGTCTCAACCAATCACAGGACGAATAAAAAGGCTTCAGTCAAGTGAGGTTCAATCTTTTAAGGTAGGTTCTTTGATACCTAAAATAATGATTTTCTGTGTGGATAATTTGTTATGAAGATATAAACATTTTTCCCTTATACTGTAAAATTGATAGTTTTGAAATAAATTATTTGTTTTTCTTTCTGTTATTATGTTGAATTATATTATGATAATTTGTTTAAGTAGCTATAGATTTACATTTTTTGTTTCTTTTGAAATTAGTTTGAATTAGTTGATGAATTATTAATTAATAAATATTGTAATCGGGCTAGTTAATTTGGTGATTTGGTTTTATGTGCGTGGGTTTAAATTTATTTGAGTTAAATATTGAGCTGGATTGTACGGGTCTCACATACAATACCTGTTTTATCAGCCGTATTACTGATGGTCACGTTTATTATTTTCTGCCGCAGTAGAACAAAGTTGGTTATTTTGGACGTAGTAGCAGAATATTGTATCAAAACCATTTTTTCTATACGAGAAATATGAAGCTTCCTTACCCTAATATTTAATTAGTTTTATCTATTGTCAAAAGCATGGGCTCTCCGGCCAACTTTGTCTCTTCACATCATGATTGAAAGTATAATACACCTTTACAGTAAGTATAATACTCGAAAATATATTGCCAATCATATTTTTCATGAGAAGAACCTGGTATCAGATTGGAAGATCTTAGCCTATCACTGCTCAGATAAAGTACGTGTACAGATATCTACTTGCACTCTTAATTAGTAAATTAATGATCTACTAATAGACAGTGTAAGTGAGCGAGTCTATTTGGTTACTTGGTTGTAGGTGTTTAAGTTATATTTTATTTTTATTTGTATTGAGCTCGAGCTTACGGGTCTCCCGTTATGTTTCACTAACAATTACGTTTTTTTGTTGATCCTTTGTATAATTGCCAGATAAGACGTGTGAGCAAAACAGAAAATCCCAAGGGCTGTGAAGGAGCGGCTTTGGCCGCAAACGGTTGTTTTTGGAAATGTTCGACGATGTTGGACGGCTTCTGTAAAAGGATTCGTCTGTAATCGGAATAATTTGTCTATTTTTGGCAGAGTGTCTTTCGGGTGACTTTGGCCATCTTCGGCTATGGTAACAATGCGAGGTGGAAGTGG
>JAPYYV010017047.1:0-15918 GCA_030522625.1 Copidosoma aretas | reverse complement strand
AACTCGGGCCGCCTTCGGGTGCAGTAGATGGGCCGTAGGGTACCCTTCGGCAGCCGAAGGTGGGCCGAAGGCTCACCGAAGATATATTTCTAATCGGGAGTCTACAGATACTGCAAATTCTATCACAAATCAACTCGCATACCGACTATGTATTCCCAGCCGATCAGTTCCCACGGGTGTGGACGAAACCGACAGCAAACGTCAAGAACACTGATGATCATAGTAAACCAGGTATGCATTGGGTTGCTATATACATTGATACATTGATACACAATTTAATGGATTTTATTTTGATAGCTATGGTATCCGACTTTACGTACCGGATCACATTATTTGATTTCGAAAAAATTGTGAAAAACTGCGTCGGAATGTCCAACAATTGCAAAGCATATTTTTAAACGTGTGCAGACAATTTCGCTTGATGTTTCTGTTCTATACAAGCAACGATGAAGGCTTTCAAAAATTTCTCGATAATTTTTCCGACGATTTGAAAAAAATGACAGAATTGCCAGACGTTTTATTTCATTAAAGTTTAGCAAAAAATTGTGTCACTCAGTGTTGGTTGGTAGTGATTGCTCGGTAAGATATGTGCAAAGTATAGTTGCAGTAAAATGACTTTGATATGAAATTTAATCTTGCAAATATATCCATGTATGAGTTTTAAATATTTGTAGTCAACATATTCCTGAAAGTGTAGAGACGAATGTATTATGTTTTATCGTTTTAAATTTCAAGAATAAAAGACGTCAACGTTCTGCGAACCTACCTCTGAATGTCAACACTTTTCTAACAATTTCGTTTTTTGCAAGCGCGTGAGACTTGATCGTGCTTGTATCAAGTAACGCTGCCCACTGTGCAGTTTTCGTGTTCAAATGAGCTTTGTTACCTCCAATCTTTTTTACTCACTCTCTCTCTCTATCAAGCTACTTCTCGTACGAGGACTCGAATCAACCGTCGATCTCTGTTGGATCTTCGTACCTTCAACGCCGTAGAACGGAAAAATAGAATCTCTGAAGAAAGGTCATCAGAGTTGGAAACTATGGATCTCTCGACCGTGAATAAAAATCAATAGTCGTCTCCTCAGATTTTTTATAAGCTTTATGGTTTGAATAAATCGTTTGGTAAAAAGCCACAGTTAGACTGGAGTATGAGAAATGGCTGGACAGCGAATGGAAACCTGTAGTTCGCCTACTGAGCAATGATTTTGAAAGAATTTCATTCACAATATCGGATTGGAGCGAATTTAAATTAGCATTCATTGAGATCGAGAAATACTTTACATTGGACAACAGTAATTAGCAAGATATGAGGATTTACGGTTTTAACTGATCCCTAATGTTCACCGTAACTTACAAGGAGAAGGCTATCGAAATTGAAGAAGGACGAAAGCAAGGTAAAAGTGGTAGTGTTGGAAAACAGTATCATCGTAGTTTAGTGATCAAAAAAGTGACCTTTGACTACCTAAACGAATTTATTGTTAAAAGTATCGATAGTAATTTGCGTGTATTGAGTGATTTATCGGATGTTATGCCGATAATTTTGCAGAAATTTGTCGATTACATTATAGAAAAATGTACTAGTATGCATGAAGCACAAATTGATTACTATATGTCTAGCGAAATAAAACAAATTGTAAGTGCTATGAATGAGAAAGATACAGAGAGTGTGCATGAAAAAGATGTATCGATAGATACTGTGAAATGCGAAAATTTAACCAAAGAAAATGTAAGCAATTTTATGTGAAAAATTGCGTCGTTTCATGTAAATGCACTGGAAGCTATACATTCTAAAATCAATCAATGCACGTACTTATATTTGTTGTTAATCTCCTCAAACACTCCCCATCGTTATCAATCACATTGATTTAAACATCATTTGATTAAAGTAGGATACCTCTTCTGGGATCCTCTTTATTTATTACTTTTGATAAATATTATAAAAGAATACCCCTTCAGGAATTCTTAACTAAAAAAGTGGGGATATCCACACTCTTCATACGAAACCCCTTCAGAGCTTTCTAAGATAGCTGTAATCTCCCACCTCCGCTAAAAAAAGTGGGTGAATCGGTTGTGATGGAGAGGGAAGGAGGTACATGGCGGGGGTTTGTTGTGATGGGCCACTGTATCGCAATAACTACTTACTGGGGACTTTTACAACTAGAAACTAGCTCTCTCGACTAAGTCGAGCTCGACTATCGAAGTGTATTTTACACGAGCTCGCTCCAGCAGTGTTTTCTGGAATGGTGCACTCTGCACGTTCTGAAGTTAGCTGCAGGGTGCCGAGTAGGAATGATTGTGCCACTGTCCCAAAACTGCTGTAGTGTTCAGGGGATCTTTGGTACCGTGTATAGCTGGATATCAATATTTCGAGACAGAACCAGGTTTAAATACTATATTCACTATGTAAACGCTAGCCAATACCTCGCCAAAATAGATGAATTCGATATTTGATTCGTTGAATCATTCTTGCTAGCAGGATTGGCCTTGTGCGTGGATATAGCCTGGACTCTGGCACTTATTCGGTGTCTTGTGCAGGGCAAAATACGTTACCAATGGGTATCACAAATGTTTAGCGGTTAAGGTCATTCTAACCCTCTCTGCCTCAGTCAAAATTTATAGCTATAATTACACCTATAAAAATTCGCTGTAATTATAGCTATAATCACCTATAATGTGGCTACTAAACGAATAAACGACTATAATAATAACTATAAAATATAGGTGCTTATAGCTGTAATTTTTTAGCACATTTTTGAGATAAAATTTGTTTCCAAATCTGTCAAATCAATTTTTTTTTAAAGTTGTGGACGTTTAAAACATGTGTATGTTTAAATCCTTTTTCATGCAATATTTTATGCTTACTACTAAATTTTTAATTTAAAGTAGAAGTTATAAATAGCAGTTAATCGTTAAAATTGAGATTCAAAAATTTACTTGCAATCTTTACGTAGACAGCGAATCATCATTCAGTAATGAATGAGACTTCTCAGTGCAATCACTAAGTACCAATTTTGCATTCATTAAAAAAAAAATCTAAGTGCCAAAGAAATAGTACTTTTCCCTACATCTTAACCAGTAGTAAGCCAATAAATATTGCACCTTAGGTACGTTAGGATACTCAATCTGCCATTCACAAATAATATTCTTCTATTGCTAATCAGAGACCTTGGAAGCATATTTTAATTATAACTGGATAAATATTTTCACCAAGTTTCAAACAATTTATCCAGCAATTGATCCAGAACCTATTTTGGTCAGCAATATTTGATCCAGCATATTAAGCTAGAGCATTGTAATAGAAGATTGGTAATTAGCGACCCGAAAAAGTCTCAAATAATAATTTTTGCCATGATTCAAGAACACTAGGGGATGGGGGGGGGGGGGGCAGTAAACCCCCCACGTGCCCCAAAATGAGAAAATTCTTTACTACCTATTTAGAATGATGATAAAATTTGTGGTCGCTGCACACGAACCACCTTGAGGTGCATTATATTATTTAATATCCAAAATTGCTGTCGATACACAAGAGCGAAATTTTGATATTCTTACAATCCCTTTTATATGGGTATCAAATGAAAGGGTATAAGAAGTAGAATACAGTAGAACGTGTTTCATAATTCAAATTCCGAAATTGTGGCTGATACAAAATGGGGGATCGTTGATTTTACAACAACTCGATCAACACGAGTATCAAATAATAGGATATGATAAGTATAATTCAGAAAAATGTAAGCAACCATTCCAAATCTAAAATGGCCAAATATTAATTTTACAACGACCCTATTGCCATGACATAAGTAATAAATTAAAGCGCATAAAGAGTTTAATAATATACGCTGGGTTATAAGAATGTAGATCCAAAATAGTGGCTGATACAATTACCAATAATTAAATTCACTGCAACCTCTTTGACATGGCTCAAAAACGATAGCAGCACAAATATTATATACGTACAATCTTAAACAAATATTAATTGTAAATAAATATTTGCTTGTATCCAGGTATCTGCATGTTATAATATGAAAAAGCTGAGGGTTTTAGTTAGTAAATTACAAATGAAATTAAACAAGTTTCGTAATTAGATTCAGAATTTTTTTAGAATCCCCAAATCAGATAAAAGATGTTATTATAATGAAATATGGTGATAAGTAGAAGATAATTCCTAACTCCTACTATTAGATTTTTTGTCTTTAATTTATTTAATAAATTCTTGCTCATTTGTAATTTACTAATTGTCCCCAAAAATATGTGAAAAATTATTAGTTTTGAAAGTATTGACATTAAATACCGAATGGTTTGGAAAAGTATCCAATATTATCAAAGTATTGTTATAACAATTGATTCTTTATAAATTTTTTAATGTACAAGTTTATTAAGTACTACCTTTATTGATATGCTACTTTTTTTGACAAAATGGAGAGATAATTATATATTCGATAATTCATTTCAAAGCCACTAGGTCTTTTCCCCTTATAGTTTCCTTGATATAAAATCATTTCTTTAGTAAGTTTATAAGACTGTCATTTAGTAAGGTGATTTTAACACTAAATCTGAAGATACGTGCAGTGTATAAACAGGCTACCTTTAACGCTAAAATCAGTAACAGGTTTGTTCACTCTCATTCTTCGGTATACTCGGAGAATGATTATATAGATATACTTTTTTTAAGTAGACGACATATACATGTATCCACTTTTCTTTACACAAGTATATCTATACATTTATTATCCGAGTCTCCCAGAGAATGAAGTGAATAAATCCAAGATGTGCTGTAGTAATAGTTATATTCCGAGTCTTTTCTTTTAAATTCTTATAAGAATCTAAACGGTTCGGACTTTTAAGACTCCCAAGGAACTCTTACTATATTCCGAATTTTTCAAGAGTCTCCGAGAACTCTTATTTTTTCAGAGACCTCTAACAGTCAGGGACGTCTTGAACCATCTGTCTAGAGTTCCAAGAGTCCATAAAGTGTCAAACTTTTTCCAAGACTTACGAGACTCCTAGAGGTCCCAAAATTTTTTTATACATGGGCTTGCATGAGTCCGATGCTACATGAACTTCTGCGACATGGCTTTGAAATAGCTGAGAAATTTTCGCTTCCAATGGCCTACTTTTCTGAAGACTGTCAAGAATCGTGGCACAGGTTTCACCGTAGAAATTTTATTATATATTTTAGAAAGAGTGACAGAAATAAACGGTTAGAAGATCTATTCACCCGAGCGTTATATATGAGCGATCTAAAAATATCTCTCAACAGGATAGAAATCAGGTTGAAAAAGCAGAGAGTTAAAGATATCCCTAAGATATGCCTGAGAAGGCAATTCGATTTCTTAAGTAAGTAAAGTCAAATAAGTATCTTTTAGTGTATAAAATGTTGTGTTGTTAATATTAAATATAATGATTATAAGCGAGAAGCCTGACGAAAGATTTAGTACAGTTTTCACCGATTGAAGTATTATGGTAATGAAAATTAAAATGTTCGTGGTTAAATATTTAACTAAAACTTGTATTTTTTCTAATCAAAAAAAATTCTTTGCATGGATACATATTCTATCAAATATCAATAATTGCCAAGATTCCAAGAAGCCTGCCATGATGATTATCAAATCAAACAATACGTTGCCTAACAAAATAACATTAAAAACTTTTACTTTACTTCTATACCTCCTATCAACATTTTGTTGGCTTATGTGAAGAATTATGACCAACTTTAGCGTGGTACTCTACCTCCAATACATAGACAGTCGGCATGAGAATAATAATCATTTAATAGAAGTACTACAGATGTCAAGGTAGATGCAAACTTTATGAAAGCAAGCACACCACAGATGTGCAGATAGCGCTTATGGCAGTTCTGGCGAGGATAAAAGATAAAAGATCAATGAAAGTAAGGACGACACCGATGATCAATATGATCATGATGATACTAAGAGTGCTAGTGAAAGTGATAGTACATCAGAATAACACTAAATATATTTACTTAATACATTTTTTTATCTATTTTTCGCGCAAAGCATAAGACTCTACTTGAATACATAGTTTAAATAATAAAAGTACGAAAAGTTAGGTATATGATTAATAAATTTGTAAGACATTACTGAGCGATAGCTTCTTTAAAAATAACTCATCTAAAGTATGCATAAATCGTGTAATTAGAAAGTGATGAATTAAAATAAATAAGATAAGAAATTTTTTTTTAAACTTAAAACTTGCTTAGTCAGTTTTTCGGACTTAATTAAACAATAATTGTTTTGGGCTACAAATATAAAGTTCATTTTAAAATCACAAAAAAAACTTTCTTTTCGTAAACATAAGTTAACAGCTCGTTTAATGATTAACCATTTTTAATTTGTTTTTAAATAAAAACTTATGTTACTTCAAAGAACAATTGCAAATACACACTCATTTTTTTTTTATGATTGAGATATGTTTAAGATAGTACGTATATAATATTTGTATTGCTATCATTTTTAAGCCATGTCGAAGAGGTTGCAGTGAATTTAATTATCGGTCATTGTATCAGCCATCATTCTGGATCAAGATTCTTATAACCCAGCATACATTATTATACTCTTCATGCGCTTTAAGTTAATACTCATGTCATGTCAATGGGATCGTATGAAACTTAATATTTAGCCAATTTAGATTTGAAATGGTTTCTTAAATTTTTCTGAATTTTACTTATCAGATTCCATTATTTGATACTCATGTTTACGGAGCTGTGGTAAAATCAACGATACACCATTTTGTATCGGACGAAATTTTGGAATTTAAATTATGACACACGTTCTACTGTATTCCACTTCTTAAACCCTTTCATTTGATACGCATATAAACGGGATTGTAAGAATATCAAAAATACGCCATTATGTATCAACAGCCATTTTGAATTTTAAATAATATAATGCACCTCAAGGTGGTTTCTGTGTTGCGACCACAAATTTTTTCATCATTCCAAATCGGTAGTAAAAGATAAAATCTAGGTTTTACAGAAATATTTTAGATGATGCATATTTCTTTATATCCTGGCAGCTATATTGCTACCGTCATCCTTGATATACAAAAATAAACATAAATTTTCAGTTATAATACCCTTAAAACTTTAATGTTTTAATTTTGTGTTTCCTTGAAATTATAAGAGTTATTGCGAAAAAAAAATAATTCTCTCATTTCGGGGCACTTGGGGGAGTTTTACTGCCCACCCCGCCCCCCTCAACCTCCCCCAAGTACTGTAGCACAACTTTAGAACACTTTTCCTTTTATCTACTATCCAAAACCTGAAATTTAACACAAAAAATCATTGAGATTAGATTTTTCTGTCAGGCGCTATCTTATTTTGACGCAAATTTTGCCGTTTTGGAATAGCCTGCTGTCCACATATCCGGATGTTCCTCGAAACGGCTAATGTTTACCGACCATTGGCTCCGGAGGTTCCCCGAAACCGCTACTCTTCCCCCCCCATTGGCTAAGCCCCCTGCCCCCCCCCCCCCCCCGTGCACACCCCTCTCAAATATTTAATTATTTCTGAAAACGACCGCAGTTTTTACATAGCAGGTTAGATTTTGATATACATGTCGATCTAAGATACCAATCATTATTCTTAAAAACCACATTTTTTCGAATGCCAACACTTAACTGAAATCATCTTCTTAAGTTATAGTGATGCCAAATAATTTTCTGGGATGAAATTTTAGGTGACCAAAGATAAAAACTTTAAATCTAAAGCTTATTTACAACTTCCACAAAATGTAATGGCATAATCATTTATTTTGATTTGAACTTTTAATACTTTTTTCCAAATCCAAAACGCCTAGAAAATTTCTACTACACCTTTGAAGTATTGCAACGGCGCGCTAATTTGATTTTTAATATTTTATGCGGGTGATCCTCCTATAAATATCACAAATTTAAATTAATAACTTTAATTTTGAAAATTTCACTTTTAAATTTTTATTTGTCGATTATTACTTCTTAGTATTTGAAAAAAAGTATCTACAATTAATTAACTACGAAACCTTCGCATTAAAAGTTATACGCCATTTCGTCATATTGAGAAGGTACGGAAGAGACTGATATTTGAAAACTTCTTTACTTAAGTTATTATAGTTAAGTGTTATAATAAATTTTTCCAATATGTGTATTTCTATGTAATATATGTATTTATTACTTCATTTTCTGTTAAAAAATTTAAATAGTAAGGTTAAAAATTTAATTAAGATTAAGGTAAGTGCCCCTATAACTGAAAAGTACCTATAACTGAACACTTGTCACATATTGGCCGATTATATTTTAAATAACGATTGCACACTAAATTTGTCATAATAGATACTTTCTTAAGACTTTTACCTACGAATAGAAAAAGTTCTGCATAAAAAAATATTAGTACATACAAATAATTGTACTTGGAATATCCTTGCTTGATGCTTGACCGATTAGCATTGGATTGCTTAAGCCATCTGCTAAGAAAGACTCATATCTTCTTAAGGCTGTCATAAACATTCTACAATATTCTTATACAACAAAAAAGAACTAGCAATAACTTGATTCGTTATAAAATTTTTGAAGAAAATTTATTTTTGGATATTATTAACTTTTTCATCAATATTTTAGGTGTTTATTTATAGGTACACATTTTATGAGAGTGCACCTATAGTTGAACACCTGCGTTATACACCGTACTCCTAACCTATAATTCCAAAACTTTTAACAAAGGTATGTATTTTTATAAATACTTGGTAACATTATTTTTCTAGTCGTTTGCCTGCAATCAATTTTATTAGTATACATGTATTTCAAGCAAAAAAATGTTTTTTCTTTCATACATTAAACCCTTTTTCACACAAAAAAGCACGTTCAACTATAGGTACACCAAAGTTTGAACACAGGGGCACCTCAATCCTCATATGTTCAGTTATAGGTACAGGAAACTGCATATAAGTAATCATTTATTAATCCTTAAACTGCCTAACTAATCATTATTTAACGTTTTAATCACTTTATTACATCCCGGATCATTATAGGATGAAAGAATAACGCATAAAGCATACTTATTTTATTATTTATTTGGCATGAAAATTCCTAAGGTGCTTAAGTTTTCGGTAATAGGGGCATTTATCTTACAATTGATTGCACAAAACCAAATTGTTTTTACAACAATTTGTGTTTTGTAAGTCGAATTTTAACAAATATCCATTAATTTTAATAAGTATTAATATCGATTGATTTTTTTCAAATAATGTTGTTCATAATTAACGTTGAAAAAAAACATCATCAATAATTTAACAGTCATGATGTAAAAACATATGGTGTGCCAGTACCACGTTCAGATATTGTCCTGTTCTGCCGACATTCCACATTCCGCCATATTGTGATCAATATAGATATACAAGACTGTGTGTATGATATATACATATGTTTACTTTTTGAACTTGCCTGTAAAGAAGTGTTTACACAAAGTATGCCTAGTTGACCAGTTAAAAGTTGTCATAATTAGAATAGCAACACCGAGAAACTGCACATAACCCATTTTACATTTCCAAAAGATCAAGATTTACTGCAAAAATGGACTTAAGTATGTAGAAATCCCAGTTATAAACTTGAAAATTGTTGGAAATTAAGGTTATCATTATTTATTTAATAAATTAATAATGTAAATGTTCATTTCTTTAAATTTTTGATGAGCATTTATTAAATTTTTAATATTTCCTCCTGTCCTATGATTGGCAAATTTTAAAGGAAAGTTGATTTTCCTGGCCTGCAAGGTTATGACTGCGAGGTAATAAATCGCAGGCCAATGACTTCAACCATCCGGCCATTTATTGTTTAGTACTTTTCTTCGTGCCTGGCCGAAAGTTCGTTAAATAATAAGTAGGCCCAGGACACGAAAAATGAATTTCGAAGCATAAGCAGTAAGCAGTAAGACAGTATTGGTTAGTATATCTCTATGCATCGCTTGTTCCTTCTGCTTTTTACTTCATAGATATACTAACAAATGATGCCTTACTGATTGCAGTTTATGCTTTAGTTTTGTGTTCTAGATCATTATAAACAAAACACAATAGCGTGGTCAGGTGCTCGTTAACACTTTGCATGCGTGTTTGATGACCGAATTGTGAACCGAAGGCGAGGTCTCGCTGGTTGAGGGCGGATATCAAGAACGCATGCACAAGCTAAATAATTTTTTAAACGACTTTTTAAACCATAAAACTTACTGGTATTGATGTTTTTATACGTATTAAATATTGCTCTTAACATGTTCCAAATACTCCATAGAGTTGGTATATATACATCTGCCTGTATATACATATATATATCCGGACCAATATACTAGGAGCGTGCCTGCTCCTATATTTTATTAGTTTTATTCTTATTTTTTAATGTATAATTCAAGAATTTATTCTTTAATACATACAACCGTACATACGTAGACAACCAAAATGAACAAAAAATTCGCTTGAAAACCAAACAAATATAGTCAATACATGGAATAAGTTCACGTATTTATTAAATCATTATTAATAATTTATTGCTAAAAAATGACTCTAATAGGTATTTTAGCTCATAATTAATGTATATATGTATATTTATTCAATATTTATTGAGTCATTATTATTACAGAATCAATCAGGCGCTTTTTTAGCAATTTTTAAAATTTTGTTTGATCACTTATGAATACAAGTTTATAAGACGATAATATTTTGAAATACATATCAAATTTTGGCAAAGGGGAAATATTTATCCATTTATTTATGTTTTGTAAAGATTTTAACATCCTTTCTTAGACTAAGGGGCGACCGCAAATTTTCCGGATCATAACCGTTACGGTTATGAATATAAAAGTAAGTGTATTTTAACAAGAGAAACTGAAAACTATTATATCGTTGGAGTCGAATCCTCTGATATTATGAAATAAATGCATATTTATAACTATTTACCGACATACACCATATGAAACTCTAGAAAATGCAGAAGACTGGTTGGTGAGGTTGATAAAGTAGGATATACTACCGTATCAAGCTACGAACACCCAAATTTATCAACACCACTTATATAGGTATACCAGTCTCGAGCATTTTCTTGAGATTCAGGGTGTATGTCGGTAAATAGTTATTAATATGGATTTATTTCATATAATCAGAGTATTTGACCCTAAAAATATGATAGTTTTCGATTTCTCTTGTTAAAAACACTCACCCTCATATTCACAACCGTAACGTTTATGGTCCGTAAAATTTGCGGTCGCCTCTTAGTCTATCACATTCTCCTTTTTTGTGTCACAACTACTTAAAATTAATTTCCGCTTAAATTAATACTAATAGTATTTACAATGCACGAGAGTATCTGATACAAGATTGATACAACATTGTTTAACATTAATCATATTTATATTTTAACAAGGAAACTTGTGAGAATTACTTTTAATATTGATATTATATTTAAATTTATACTGCATCAATTACAACTTTACGTTTAAGCTTCGCTCTGCGGGCCCAATTTATCTGTATTTTCAAAATATCTTATAGATTTTCATGAACCATCTACAGGTTTCCTTGTTATATGTTAATAGCTCACTTCTGCATATCACAACAATATATTTTAACCCTATATTTCTAACTGATTTTATTATTTCATTCCCTATTTTTTTCCTTTTTGATTTTTGCAAGTTCATCGTCCTCTGTTGCCCTTTTTATAAGTCCTATCGTTTCCTCATCCCCTACTTTTTAACACACTACTTTAACTTTTTTTCCCAATTGGGTCAGAATTTTATTATATTTCTTTTTCAATTCTTCCATCAATCATACGTATGGGCACCTGTTTTTGTCTACTTTTAAAATGGGTTAAAACTAAATTTTTGCCCTATTCCTTTTTTTTATGCTAACCCCTTTAGCCTTAATTGTACATATATATCCTGGTGTGTTTACATTTAAACCCAATATAAGTTCTCCTAATTATCATCATTGTTGCTAGTATCTAATATCCTGCATTTAATAATGCAACTCCTCTGTATTGTTTAACGTCCTCCTACTCCTTTCGTGCCTTGTTAATTAGATCGATTCCAGCAATTTTCCACCCTTCAACAATTTTTGTTTTTGTCTATAACCCATTAAGGAAATTTTTCAATTCAATCATGCAAAACAAAGGCAGTTCTTAATAACATTTTCCCACGATTCTGACGTCTCCTGCGGCTTTTCAGTTTTTTTATTTTACGTAGCTCTTGTTGTAATTCAATGATCTATATATCCTTGTAAATTTTTTTTTAAACTTTGCTGTTGATTCCTATACTTATATGTCCTTTTTGTAAAATTTGCCACTTTATTGGCTTCTAACAATTTTTTAAAGTTATTCTCTTATGCCTCTTTCCTTATTCCTATTCCTCCTTTTTTATGGCTTGCATTTTCCAATCACTTTCTAAAACTCATTTGAACTTTTTCTTTCCATTGTTTTGCTTAGGTTTTCATTTCTTCAAATCTTTATTTTTCATCATTTATTCAATTTCTGTATTCTCTCTTTTTTTAACATTCTTTGAGATTACCTGTAATCTTTCTTTTCTGCTTAATGATTCTAAAATCCAGTTTTCAAGAGGTTCCAGAATATTAATTCTAAAATTCTGTTCATCAATTTTGCAATCTTTTTCCTCTTAAAATTTTATCCTTTTTAGATCCTCTGCTACATTAGGTAAACTGTTTTATTTTTCTGTGATATTTATTTCACGTCGGCTAATTATTTGATCCAAAAATTTCTCTTCTATCTCTTTTAGTCTTTTTTAATACTCAAATTGTGTACTTTTTTTCCATAATATTATCCTCTTATAGTCTTCTGCTTCTGTTCCTTTCTTCCTTTCTCGTATAATATCGTCAGAAATTTATTTAAAGGTCATTAGTAGATGATCAGACTTACCACTAGTTACCACATGGAAAGAAACTTCGGTCTATGAGAGTTCAACTGTACCTACTGGCAGAGTCCGATGTAGCATCGGACTGCCTGAGCCCAACGATCACACTCTAATAGTCCGATATCTTGGTTCGTCGCCCGTGTACACTTATACATACTGCAGCTTACTGTGTAGCTGAGTATGCAACTGTACAGCAGTATATATAGGTGTACATGCACTACGAGCCAAGACATTGGACTATTAGAGTCCGATCGTTGGGCCCAGGCAGTCCGATGCTACATCGGACTCTGCCAGTAGGTATACTTGAACTCTCACAGTCCAAAATTTTTTTCCGTGCACTTTTAAAGTAATAACAGCACTACAGCACTACAGCACTATAGCTCTCTGTCTTTACCTCTAATACAAAATTAGGACTGATCGCTCTCCTTCTATATAAGTTATATACCCGTCCAAATTTTCCCGTTTAAACCCATTCTTTATTACTAATCTTAAGTTTTAGAACTGTCTTAACAGTTTTTCGCCCAAACTGTTTCGATCTTTATCCTCTGACTTTCATTGGCTACAATCATTAGTGTCTTTTTCTATTTGCTCTTATTCTATCCTATCATCTAAATCGCCAACTATTATGATTATATCTCCATTGGACCCCCGAAAATGAAATAGTGGTTCGTTTATTTTTTACGTGTTTTGAAAAATTTTCATCTATTTTTACACCCCCTGCACCTTTTCCCATCGTAGAACCCCCCCAACAAATCCATTAGTTTCTTCCATGAGTTAACTTAACAAATTTCTTTTTCTAATTTTAAAGAGTGTCCTGCACACCCACTGCACCCAGAAACTGTCACCCAAGCAGCACACTTATAACATGGCACCTGCAGACAACCAAGCACTACCACCAACGCAGATACCCTACACTGACGCCCACGCAGCCGCCTCGCACTACCAATCACGCAGCCAGCCACCGCTACCTTGCCCGCAGACCCTTGCGATACCGCCCACGCACTTTTCGGTGAGACATAAAGTTATAACAGATTTTGGTGGTGAATTAGAACCAATACAAAGATCTATTCGTATCAGTAGTTCTATCAAGACAATTTAAGATAACGCAGACAAATAAATAACACTCATTTTGTTAATGTGCAGCGTCTAAACTCGCTTATTTATAATTGTATCTACATTTTTACCACATTTTTTTTAAATTATATTAGTATTACTATTGTAAAAAATCTTTAACTGCGGATTTTTGCTTGCCTTCTCATACATTTATCAAGCTTGAGTATTGGTTCAGAAAATAAACTCCCCCAAAAAACTCAAAAACAACATTAAACAAAAATATATAATCACTAGTAAAATAGAGTTCAATTCCCACACTATTGAGATACTCAAAAGGAATAAGTAACCTTGTTGAAAAATCTAATGTTCATTGACTTATATTATAAAAATCAGAGAAAATAAATATAAATTGAAGGAGGTTCGGGAGTAATAATAAAATGCAGAGATCACAATGATATTAATTTTTCTTGATAGTCTGGAATACGTAGAGCTTGTATGAAGTTTTTTAAATATTTGTTACAAGTCATTTTGAAAAGAATGATCCAAATGAAAATTAGTGTGATAACATAGGCTCTTATGGAACGTAACCTTGATTTGTCGCTTACAGTGACAACTATTTTTGGAAAATGCAAAGATATTAAAAAAAAACTATACCTACGTATACAGTATTGTTTCAAGATTCAGTGAGTAAAATTTCAAGTCATGTTATAGTGCATTTTAAACGCTAAATGTAAGCAAAACATTGAGTTCGTAGGGTGCAAGAGAGGGTGCGCGGTAAAGGGGGCCAGGCTGCGCGGGTCGGGGGGGCTCTACGTTCTTTGCCTCGCTGGATAATACTTCTGAATCTCCTTAACAGCAGATAATAGACAGCAACATATTTAGATAAATCTAAAATATGCTACATATTTATTTTGTATTATACATTTCTTTCTATTTCTATGTCGATTCATTATGTAACTTCGACAATTTTCCACACGTCTTATTCACGATTACCTGTAATTCATTATCAGAATACGTATCTACTTATGATTTATAGTAAATATAATTGTTTGATTTTTGATTACTTTTTAATGATTTTTTTCTAATTAGTATGAATTTTAGTAAACATTGATATCGAAAAAAAATTTTAAAACGTTTTACATTTATACGTATTCACTAATTGTACGACAGGAGTCGGTTCGCATTGACGGTCGGACGTAAAGTCACACAGGCGTAAAGTCCACGTTAAGGGGAGTCTTTTAAATTCGCCCAGAGCTTTAAAAGTAAGAAACTGTAATAAAAAGTATAGTTGGTGAAACTAAAGAGACATGAATGTTATTTATGGATGATGCAAAAGTTCGTGAAAATACTAGGGAGAAGGAAAAGCAAAAGAAAATGTGTATGAGAGGCTCGAGCCGGGAATACTATGGCTGACAACAGGCTAGAGGAGGATATCCAACCAAACACAGTGGAGAAAAATGAAGAAGGCAGTAAAGAGTCCTTAATATTAAGAAAGAGTTGAAAGCAGGGTCTGAGAAGGTCGAGACAAACAGCACCAAGGGGAAAAACGAGCAGACGAGCGAGAGGAACAAAAAAAGGCCATAGAAGAAGAAATATCAGTACCAGTGAGGCAGAGAGATAGGACCCTGGAAAACACTACTCGCTTGATTTATTGCAACAGCTAAAACAGTCAAATGACAATGGTAGCAGAACAAAAATAACACGGATGACAGAGATTTCGGGGATAAAAATGAATGACTCGGACCCAAAGGTACAACAGACAGCTGCAGCAGAGAATCAAGAACTGGTAACGACGGAAGTTAAGGGAGTTCTATCGGTAACAGAAACAACAATGAAAACGAGACGAAAATTTATTTACGTGTAAACTGAACCTCAAAAAGAACACTGTCAAAATTTGGAGGCATGAGGGTTCCTCGAAGCCGAAAAATTAATATTTTACTGTAACGTATTTTAACACGCGACCTTATGAGAAAC
>JAPYYV010017045.1:0-17250 GCA_030522625.1 Copidosoma aretas | reverse complement strand
CTATGGCATTCGAGATTTTCGAGATTCGATCGCCTACAGTACGAGATTCGATTGCTTGCATGATGAAAATTATCGAATTGGATTTTTATATTATGGATCATTGTAATCTTTCATCTTTGTGAATTCGGTTGTAAAAACAAACAGTTTTAAGTGACAAATGTGTTGATTATTGATTAGTTTTATGAAGAACAATGAGTGTCAAGCCAAGATTCCTAGCACCGGGTGAGTAGGTTACTTACAATATTCTTTGAGGTTATATCAAAATAATAATTCGAATAATAAATTAAAAACATGATTTTCTTAAGATATTTAAGACTAAGTGTATGTCATTCATGTTATTTACGTATTTGTATTTTTAACAATAACTTGGCTATTAGAATTTTCAAAGCACTACGGATATTTCTATACAGTTAATTTTTTGCTAAATCAGTATGATATTAGAAGCAATCATTTTATCTAATCAGTTGACCTTTTTTATATTAGGTGAGAATACCTGGCAAGAAGATAAAGTTGATATTGATGCTCATGTATCTACCCAGTTTGTTTATAACGCCAATCATTCATTGGCCTTCGATCTACAACGTAAGAGATTACCAATTTTCAAAGTTAGAAGCCACATTATTTATTTACTGGAAAAGTATCAGACACTGATACTCGTTGGGGAGACAGGATGTGGAAAAAGTACACAAATTCCACAGGTAAATTATTTTGAAAATTTTTATCAATACTACATGTTTACCAAAATTTTAATTTTCAAGTGTGAAAGCCCTTGTTGTATTGAAACCAACTTGACAAATAGTGTCTTTTATTCGCAAAATTTTCTAAGAATAAATTTGTCTTACAGTTATTATTAATTAATGTATCAAGTTGTTTTCCAATAAAATTACATCTCCGAATTTCATAAGCAGTCACGTTTAAAAATAACTTTGACATGTTTGACATTAAAATCTTTTGTAAAGTTCACAATCTTAATGATGGCTAAACAAATTTTCAAAATCATGTCAAGTAGTCACTTGATAAAAAATAGTTTGATGTAAACCAATGAAAAAAAAATATATAGGTAAGTACACCCTTGCATTCTTATTAAGGCAGTCAAAAAATAAAACTCATTTTGTCCCTCATGGTCGCTTACCCCGTTATGAGATCAAAAAGTAAAATCCAAACAAGGTAACAAATGGATAAAATTATTGAATTCACGAGCAAGAAAAAAAATGCCAAAAATACATACACATCGAAGATATTACGTATTTTTTCTTTCTTCATGATGAAACTATGAAAGATTGATTGTCATGTGACTGAAGCCTTTCTATTCGTTGTATAATTGGTCGAGACTGGTCAAGAGCGGGTAAAATAAAATATTAGTTTTCAAAAAATTTTAAAAAGAAGTAATTCAAATCAATAAATATTATGACCAACAACAGTTACAAGGCAATAATTGATCATTGTATTTTCTTTAAAAATCATGCAAATTAATATGTTTAATTAAATGTTGGGTAGGGGGGAGGGGGGGGGGTTGGCGCGCGATGCGTGCAGAGGGTGATTGGAATGAACTTGGATGCAAATTAAAAGATAAAATAGCGATGGTTAATTTTTGGCTGTATACGAATCGTTTAGTAAGAGATATAACAAATATAGTAACTTTGGTTAATACAAGGATTCTGTTCCACTTGTGTTTGACATCATAATAGATGGTAGAGCAGTCAAAGGAACCATGAGTATTAAATACCTAGGTGTAATATATGAAAACCATTTCAAGCGGAAAGAACGCGCATTGGTTAAAATAACTTATATTTGTATTTTATATTGTCTTGTCTTATATTATGAACACTAAACAAATGCTACAATGGTATTATGCGCTGTTTGATAGTGTTACCAGTTACAGATTTATAGCTTGGGGGAGTGCGTATAAAAATGTGATGGGAACACTTGAATCAGTTGTTCAAAAGCGAATAATAAGGATCATATTTATGAGCATTTTGAAATGTATTCTTATAATAAATTAAGTATAATCTACCAAAATAACGCAAGTGCAACAAAAAATAAAAATATCCCTATTTCTGCAAGCAATTTGAATAGTAGTTTGAGATAAAATCCCTGTGTATCGATTAGAAAATTTAATGAGTTATTAGTAAACTTGATAGTAAGTATATTACTCACCTGAAGAGGAAAAATAAATAATGTCCCGGATCACAGGCATTTCATGACGTCTGTAACAAGCATGTGATCTGAGATTTCTTTATTTCCTTCCGTGGGTTGTATACCATTTTGCACCAATCCTGCGCCAGGAGGAGGAATTTATTTTCCGCGAATCGGGAAGAAAGTTCCTTCTTTCAGTGCAGTATGGTAGAAAGACTTTGTAATAGGGATTACACTTATCTTGGGAGAAAAATAGTAAGATGGATAAGACAGAACGAGCAGTAATGAGCCTATGTTCCATGGAGATATTATTCTTATGTATACACTCATTATTTATTATTGAAGATGTGCATTATTTGTTTCATTTATTTTGTTTTATTTCTATAATTTTTTTTTTTTTTTTTTATATATATATTCTCATTTTTGTTCTTTTATATCTTAAACACTTAACCACAGCTATTATCAATACATACTTGCAGGATAATAATTATAACTAAATGTTGTATGTATGGCATGTGCAAGCGTAAGTATAATGTGAAATTGAGAACTTACCTCTGACGTCATCCTAAGGTTACAAATACGAAAATTTGCACATTGGATTTTGATAAAAAAATTTTTCGTAAATTAGCTTATTTGAGAAGAAAAAATCTCTTGCTACTTTTTCGTAGTTCCTTCAGTTTTTTAATAATAAAATCCTAATGTTTGGGTACATAGGAAAAAGTAGCTAGAAACCTTTACCTCTTAAAATAAGCTATATTTTCGAAAAAAAAATTCATCAAAATCCAAAGTGCAAATTTTCGTATTTGTAACCTTAGGATGACGTCAGAGGTACAAGTGTGAGATAATTGAGTAAATGTATTGTGCATGAGATATGTTGGTGGTACAGATAAATAAATAAATAAATAAATAAATATTTGCTGCATGAAAGTAAACAAATTCATTTCACAGGGCTCCTGTTTTTTTTACTGATACACTTATGCATATTATCAATATAATGATAATGTTTCTGTACACATGCGCGGGATTCGATTTCCGACCCCGATATCGTGCGGTGCGGACCGTGCGGTGGAGTGTTCCATTCAGCCAAGCCACTAAACGGCAAACTTTATACTTATATACCAAATGCTTTGGCTTCTCCGCTCACAGAGATTCTCTGCCGCTCAGTTCTCAATCAGTTATTCGTCGAGCACGGACGCCGCGCTGCGTTGGACCACAATGCAGTGTATCTCATACTATTCACACGCACGATTGGGGAGTACTCATACGTTTTGCACGTGGTCTCGATGACATAAACAGTAAATAATAACATGAACAATACGTGCAGTGTATAGTACTTAGTCCAATAAAAAAAAGTATAATTCTCTTCAGTGGTGCGCTTCGCATTGTGATTTTTCTTTCTGCAGAGAAGTTAATGTTGTATAAAGAATTCAAAGTTGCAACAACAATAGCAAACCCACGCTGTGCCTGGGAGTTTGCTGACCTTGCGAAACATATAGTGCGGGAGTATAGTGCCAACTTATAAGCAGGCAATAGAATGAAGGCCCCGTATAGGACCTAAAACAAAGACCTCCACCGCAGAAAAAAGTTTTTGTGCCACTCTTTTCTCTCTGCTCTCTGATGTGCGCGTTTGTGCAGTGTGTATACACCGTACACTTATGCCGGCCGAGCATCGTTGCTGGTGACATAAATCTGTGTGACATTTGTTTATTTTTTTTTTTTTTTTTTTTTCCTCTGTTCGCCCGTCGTATCACGTTGGAGACGCTGTACAGACACGATGACAAAGCCCAGCGATTACAACTGCAGCCGCATCAGCGGCAAAGTTATTGAAATAATCGACTATAGCCGGGACAGTTGCGCTGATTGAAATCGACGCTAACCGGGGGCTCGTTATAAAAAATATGATACGCGCCGACGACGTTGATATGGATTATGGATTAATGTGATATGTATAGAGGTAGTGCGGTAGTAGTAAATAGAGAGCCCGGTGCAGTGTGCAGTGACATGAATAGAAAACGTGCAAAGTGCATCGGGGAAAAGATGAAGAGCTGATATTCAAGATAATCGCTTTTTCCTTGAGTTTGTTTTTGTTTTTTCCCTCCCTCTCCCTTCAACCCCTTTTTTTCTCTGTTTTTAATATCAGAAGAAAAAAATTGTATCATTGATTTATTATTGTTATTATTTAAATGGTCAAAATGCTGCTGCCACCCCATTCAATGCGTTTAATACTTATCCTGGTGAGTGCGTTCTGCTGCTACATCCTGTTTATGGACTACCTGCTCTACAGTCGTATGCAGAACTACTCTATCAGACCAGTGAAAAGTGAAAAAAGTTACACGAGCAAGGTTCCATGTGACATCAATCCATTATGCGTCGTGACTGTCAAAGCTCTGATGTTAGACTACCCAAATCTATACATACTTAGTCCCTTGGCAGGTATAATTGATCGTTTATTGGGTATCAGCAGTTCGTGGCTGTGGATAACGCCTAATATGATAAGTGGATTCCACGTGCTAGTAGCAGTGTTGGCTGGGTACTTTGTGTCCAGTAGTTCTCTATCAGATCGAAGATTGGGTGTGATTCTTTTTGAATTCAGAACCTGGCTGGATGATCTGGACGGTCATGTGGCGAGAAGGAGGAAAAATATAAACGGGGAACACTCGGACGTAGGGACGGCCGGTTATTGGATTGACGGTATATGTGACGGTTTGGGCAGCATTGCTCTAATTGTGGGTGTCTTCTTTTTTCTCAAGAGAAATCCACCACGCAGGGGCTACGAGAAGCTACGCAGAATATACCCATGCGTGGAGAGTCAAGAGATAAACACAGAAATTATATACAAAAGGCTACGTTTTAGAGCCTTGGTTCGAAATATCCTGTTGGTGACGGGTCACCTGCTCATTGCCTCCATCGGCTGGAACAGGTACATTTCTCTGTATCAAGACCTCCTAGAGATGGACGACAACTCCTTAGCCATCACCAAGGATGAACTTTTTACAAGGCAAAGTGAAATTATGAGATCTGGCTTCTTCTGGGTCGTCACTGTCACCTGGAGACTTATAAATTTTCACACGGCAGTCGATTATCTCCTATTAGCTATATTTTTTGACCGTCTGTGGGAGTACATGAAAGTGCTGAGATGGCTGGGCTACGTTATACCTCTCATTGTTGTATACATAACAGAGTTTCATTTTCTAGAGTCTTATGCCTTCATACTAAGAGGTCCGACTGGTTTTGTTACAAGATCTTCTGAATCAATACAAAATGTAACTGCAAATTCTTAGGAACAAGAGAAAACAATCGTGCAAAGTTAGAAGCTAAAAAGTGGAAAGACAAAAAAAGACATGCTAATTAATGGTCGATTTTTCCTATTTTTGTATCACAACTCATTCACAAATTGTACCTTGAAACGTATGTTAAACGAATAATCCTAGTTTACATACAATTGCGAGAATGAGACATTTATTATTCACGATATTAAAGCATTGTGGAGGCTGTGAAAGTCAAATTTTGACGATTAGCAATGAGTATTTCAAAACAGCTTCTCTCTAGAGATTCTCGTATTACAATGGCCATTGAAAATGTAAATCATTATCAACGGTTATAATTCATGATCTTTAGAGAAAAATTTTTTAAAAAGAACTATGCATTATATAAAATGCATTATTTACTGGAATGATTTTATAAGGAATGATTTTATGTGCATGTAACGTTAATGATGTTAAAATGAGAAAAAGTTTTTTATTGTACAGACCATTGGTGATTAAATTTATTAAGAAAATTATGGTTCCCAGATATCGAACGAAAACATTTTTTTACAAGCTGATATTTTTACAATTTTCATCCAAGTACAAATTTTTGTATAGTGTTTAATTAAAAATGTTCACAAAGAAACATAATAAATGATTAATATTATCCCATTGATTAAAAAAAAAAATTGTCTCAAAACCCGACTGTATTCTTTAATGTTTCGAAAAACACATCGTAAAAAAAAAAAGAAAAAAACTTGACTTTCGCACGCCCAGATCATAATATTGAAAACTTACCTCTGACGTCATCCTAAGGTTACAAATACAAAAATTTGCGCTTTGCATTTTGATAAATTTTTTTTTCGAAAATATAGCTTATTTTAAGAAGAAAAGGTTTCTTGATAGTTTTTCCTATGTACCCAAACATTTTACGAAAAAGTAGCAAGAAATCTTTTCTTCTTAAAATAAGCTATATTTTCGATGAAAAAATTTATCGAAATCAAAAGTGCAAATTGTCGTATTTGTAACCTTAAGATGACGCCAGAGGTAAGTTCTCAATACCGTGTATGCATGTATAGCGAAACGCCAGGCAATTTTTATTTTCGCATACAAAACTAATGATAAGCATTCAAAATACATGCGTATAATATATAATGCGGTCAGCCGTGCGAATTGCAAATGGACCTGACGTAATCACGCTATTTTGGACTTTCGGACTGTGCGTCGTAAAGCAACCAAACAGCAAACTGTCTTGCCTGATGAAGTACATACATTTGCGTGCTTGTCGGCGTGTGTGTTGTATATGTGTGTAAAAGTATTAAAGCGAAGGTCGACGGATGTGTATGTGTATAAAAACGACAAAAGTTGCAGCGTCTTGTATATTATTACATGTATAAAAGTGATCAAAAAGCGTAGTCAGTAGTAACGAAGTCGTTAGTTGTAATTGTCTATCTGTATTATCAATGTCTGTGCGTGCGTGTTTGTCCACGCAAAAAGAGTAATTATTGGTGTTAACGATTTTTTTTATTTTATCATTAAAACGGATCAAGAGCCATGCGAATCTCACGTATTTGCACGCAGTGTGTTCCCTTGGCACACATTTTATGTTTTACTTTCTTTTTTTTTCTGAATGTATATATGCATGTAATATGTGATCGTTGACTATAATTTTTTATTCATTAGCATTATTGCCTTACAGTAATAACAACGAAAGAGAATTGTAAGTACAATACATGTTATGCAGATTGCGAAATATTCGCAAATGGCAAACGTGTGATCTTAAATAACACAATTGTGATAGTAAACATACATATACATAATTTTAAGAGTTAAAACGCGTGGTTTGTGAGTACTCTTTTTTCTATTTACAATTATTTGCATGAAGAAAAAGCTTAAAAAATTAGTTTTTTAAAAAAAAAAAAAAAAAAAGTTCAACAAATATTTGTATAATAACCTGCATAAGTACTGAGTATTTAAAGTAAAAAAAAAAAGTAACGAAACTATGCGTCCAAAGAATAATTATTACAAACTCTGCATTTTGATTGTAATAACAAAACACGCTCGTGCCTAATAAATAAATAAATAAATAAATCGTATCCTGTTTTACGAAATTTGCAACTCAAATGAACCATCGTTTCAATAATACATCGAAATAAATTTTGTTGTTTAATCGATGCACTCACTGCATATATTATTAAGTTTTACCATTAAATTTATAAATAAACATATTGTATTGTTTTAATGAAATACAAGTAGGCCTAAAAGAAAACATACACCATTTGAAATCCGATTGTTTCCGAGTTGACGAATAAAACGAAACAAAAAATATATTGAATACATTCAGCTTGATGAACATTCGTTTACTCGACTGTAAAGGGTATGATGTATTTGAAACGTCTGTTTTTTTGTAATACATATTTTTATAACAAACAAAATAAATACGTTTTTTATACAACTGTGTTTTCTTTAGCTTCATATTTTATCACCTGTACTTCACAAAAAAAAAAAAGGAAACAAATCCGCACGGATTAACGAGTGTTTTTGTCATCAAGCAGCTACGCCAGCGGGAAATTAGCAAATGCGAAATGCGCAAACTCATTCCCGAGTAATTTTTCAAGGTGCATTCAAATGTGATAACGCCAAGTGGAAGTTTATCCTCCAGTACTTAACTCCGTTTGCAATGGCATATAGTTTTTCTTTAAAAAGTAAATTTCGAACGGAAAACACAACTCGATAAATGAATTGTAAAATACATATCATGAAATTAAAAAAATAGTCCATTCCTCTTTCATTCCACTTCAAATTGTAGCCAGTTAATCTATATATAATCAGAGCACCGATGCTAGTCGCAAGGACACTCCAATAAAAATCCAGGGTTTCCACACGATGAAATCACCGTCAACTTGACAATTTCGCGCCCTCTCAAATCACCTCGAACTCGAAAACTCGGCATCGCATGCGATCACACGCATCAAAAATAGATCCTTGCCATTTCTACCTTGAATTTTATGCGTTTTCCTTTTCATCGGCCACTTTCCGCGTGCATGAGCTCATATATGAGTATAGTATATGATTAATCGAGTTCCATAATATACTCTGCGCACGTGGATGTATGAAAATAGTGGAAGTACTAATAACTCGCAGTGTGACAAAAATTTCTCCGAGTGATTTCATTTGATTTCTCGTTTTGGTTATAATATAAGTACAAGTATCTTTTTAGCATAGGTACGAAGAGGAACAAATTATTCGCATCGGCGAACATACAGTTGACATGCCTTGATAATTTTTCTTTTTTTTTTTTTTTTTTTTTTTTTGTTAATGGAAGTAAAAAAAAAAAAAAGGGAGGAGATGACTTTCGTTCCTGTGACCCATAGTGTAGGTCATTTATTTACACGCAAGTACAATACAGGCACTAGAAGCTAATTTTCTTTATCCCTCTTTTCGTTGCACAACAGAAAAACTGCGCGCTCACGGTCAGGCTGCGTTGTTTCTTTTTTTGTCCTCTCTCGCATTGTTCTCCTCATGTAAATTCCAACGAGAGAAAGAGATAATTTTCGACTCAACTTTTTCTTAACGTTCTCGTAAAACGCCTGATGTACTGATAATTCGTAAAAACGGGAGAGCGGCAAGTAATCGTATATATTATAGGCTTTGAGGAAACAGAGATTAGAATCTTTTGAAGTTCCGTTCACTGACATTAGAGCCACCGCACACGACAAACTACTTCTATTGAGCGGTATGTAATACATAATATTTAGATGCTGGTGCGAAGATAACCGGGAGCAGCTATTGTTCGCGCTCGGGTAATTTGACTGGCATAATGTGTGTACATAATAGGTTGCCCGCACAGAGTTCTGGGTGCGAAAATGACAGTGGGATGGATTCGAAGAGCGCGATCGGACATTTTTGTAATGCTGGAGCTTATTTTTCATTTTTTTATTTTATCGATTGTACATTTTGTATGCTGAAAACTGTGTTCATGTGCGAAAATAATAATCACCCAAGCGGTAATCCAAAGCTCGGCTTTGCGAAAAAAAAACAAACAAAAAGTAACAAACAGTCGTAACGTATCGGTGCCGAGACAGCGCCGCGCGCAGATTCGCAATAAGTTGTGCTTTATATTGCCGTACGCGTGCAAAAAAGCTCGGCGAGGAAAAATCTGCATCCGTCGGGAGAGCCGAGAGAGAGAGAGAGAAAGAGAGAGCGCGTGCACACAACTAACTCCGTCGAAAGTCAATAAGCTCTTTAACACTCTTAAACGGTCGCCGCGCTGCCATTGATTTTTACGACCGCGTGGAAGCGTCGGCTCGTGTATACAGTACTCATTTGCGCAGAGAATTTTTCTCGCAGCAGCAGCAGCAGCAGATGGCCCGATAGCTTTACTTTTTTATCGAAATGAAAAAGGAAAAAAAGCCCTGGCGAAGTCGTGCGGACTGTTTCGATGTTGAATATTCATTTGCCGCTGTTTTTCTTTTTTTCACAAGTCGCGTTGAAAAACTAAGTGCAATATTACAAAGTTCCAAAGGTGCATGGTATACCTTTCTATGGTCATCATATTGATTATGAAGCTTCTAAAGTCTGCACGTTATTACTTTTGAATAAAATTTACGTTACTTTGCCGTTTGCCGTACGTGCATAATATTATGGTCACCTACGTAAAACTGTTCAGTATAATATATTCGCATGTGGCAAGAGCGGTTCGTTCATTGCCTTTCTGCGGATTTCAGTGGGATAGGCACAAGTTGCTTTTTTTATTTTTTAAATTCTTTCAATTTAACCAGTAAATTCCTCGTGATTACGCTTCTGCACGGATCGCATAGTTTCTCGAGGTGAATTTTCCTCCTCGAATTTGAATGGGTACATGCTTTTTTGCATTGAAACGCGCCGAAGTATTTTTATTATGATATCCAGCGAGTGCGTACATGTTCAGAGTTGAATAATGTGAATAATTTAAAACTTTGGAAAATTTTAATGGAAATAATATTTTTATCAGCAATAAAAGCAAAAACGACGGAATTTTCATGACCCTGTACCATCATAGGGTTGGCTTATTGAGTACAAGGCGAATTAGGTGGCTGCCCGAGGCGCCATGCAACCTGAACTCAAACTTTGTTGAAGTGTAAAGTATGTAACATCGAATCCTCTGACAACTTATTTTGAAGTGCTACATCTTCATAACTGTAACTCGGTTACCGAAAAGTTCGAATATTATCGAGATGTATTGTTTATACATTATTGACAAATTAAATTGATGTTTATACGATGAGTACACCTACACCCACTTTAAGTGAAACTGAGATAAAACGATTGTGACGGGCTTGTAGATATTATACTAGTAAACAGTAAGGCACGCGAAGAACGCTCGCGTTATCTATGTTATGTTTGAAAATCGCTAAAAATTAATTATTAAAATCCAAACAACGTCAAAAAATTGTCATCGACAATTATTGCAACTTTAATAAAACATTTCAGACGGCTCTTTAGAAAATATCGAACGCTTGAATTCCAAAATTTTAGAAGTCAAATAATACATATGTGTCGAAAATTGTGTTCCGTAAACATTATATATTCGTTAAAAACAGTTGGATGAAGGTAGATGAATCATTAGGTTTGTTCAATTATCCAGCTCGAAGCGCTCCGGATATTTCATAAATATCTATCAGCTATATAATTAGATAGATATTAGCTATATATTTTTAGATGATTCAGCATACGTATTAACACCAGGAAATATTTATTAGATGAATAACCTGAGCGATGATTAACCATTTAAATGATGAAAGTATAAGAAAACTTTTTTAACGTAAAAACTCGGTTACCCGATTCCTTCAAGCCTTAACAATTTTCTTCCCGTGCTTCCAGGGACATGTATACATATATATTTATTTAACACGACACATTCAGTTTAATTACTTTATTGTTAGACACCTTAAAACAGTTAAAAAACTAATGAAATTAAAGTAACTATATATTAAATGAATACACTATTACGATCGAACATTATTGTATGAGTACCATATCATATTTTTTCATTATCTCGGCGAGCTAATCAGATTGATATTATAAACTTTAAACTACCCATGAATAAATAAAAGAATATGTCATGGATTTTTACACTGCTCGTAAGGTTAATTTCCTTTTTAACGCAAGTTGTCAGTAGAATCGCTGGAAGCTTATTGCTATAATACAATGGAAATGGACTGTAATATATGTATCTGTAACGAACTCTTCAACATCCTCCGTCTGAAAGTTTGCAAAACTACTGTAAGTACTGATGAGAGTTGATGGAATTTCGGTATTAGTTCGACGTTGGGGCGAGCGTTTGTAATGAACAACTGAGTAGTTATTACATACAAAAATTAATTAAAAACCCCTTCGAGATGAGTTTGAAAATCTTTTTCAATGATCCACGTTATATTCAACGGCACTTGAGTTGCCTTGATAAATTATTCATATTCATAATGATACTTGCGATACTAAAATAAATTTCCTTCTCACAACACGACTGAGATTACATACACGCGTATTGCAGACTCGCTCGTTAATTTTTACTCGGATGACTCGTAAAAATTGCGCGTACACGTATCACGAGAGTGACATTCGAAACATCAACAGGCTTTAATTAAGGTACACGCGTGCAAATGGAGCCATTGAAAATTAAGGCCTTACGTCACTGGCGACTTTTGCCTCAAGTTTGCGAAAAATCCGAGAACAACGCAGGAATACATTTCTTGAGATATCAACGAGTAAGGGGCTGCTATTTTTCAGCTCGCCCGTGTGTCTCTCGGAAATCGAGAGCAGTATTCGGAAAAGAAAAAAAGGTCCCTGCCGGTCAAGCCTGCCGACATATTATATAATGCGACTCCACGCCTACGCAGCGAGAAATCCAACCCTTGCGCGGTCGTATCGGATTGATCGGTTTTTTTTTGGCGAGCTGTGCAACCCGGGGGGGGTCGTACGGGATAGAACGGTTGTTTTTTTTTTTTTTTTTACGCTACCCGATGCACGTGCAACTCGCGTGGCCGACACACCCTTTCTCGGGATACACGTTGGTCTTACGAGGCACTTACAAATCGGTGGAAAAAGTATTCGATTATTCTACGTATCGAACGATTTTTTTTTTTTTTTTTCAAAAAAAAAAAAAAAAAAAAACAAAAACAAAAAAAAAAAAAAAAAAAAAAAAAAAAAAAAAAAAAAAAAAAATAGACATAAATAATACTTATCAAGCAGGCCAACTTTTTTTCCCAAAGACGCGAATAACAACAGTACTATAAGAGCGGGGCAAAAACAGCAGCAGAATACGTAAGCGAGCGAATACTTAGAAATGCACGCGACGACGACGACGAAAAAAAGAGTATAATATACACGTATAAGTAGCTGATGCCTTTACCTTCGGTCGCACGAGCTCTTATACTTACATACATGTACATACAATAGGTACACGCGTAACAGTGGTTTCCGACGTATGTGATGTCCCGAGGACGGCTCTAATGCGACCAAAGGTTGATGGATCATAGCGCGCGCGCGCCCGACTGCACACTCTGATCATTCATCGTCATTGGAGACGGCGCATTTTTGACACTCGTGTCGCGTATTGAAGCATCATCGTTTTTACCGCACATACAATTGCGTCCCTTCCGTCCGCGAGGCGCTCACTGTTTCGTCCCACAGAGTTCACTTACAATCATACACGCATACACCGAGTACATTTCAGCTCCTATAGACCATTACGCTATACTATAAGTATATATACGCACGAATCCCGAGGAAAATGAAATAACGACCGTGTCTTTGCGAGTTTAGCGAAAAATGAGGAATTTGTCGACAAACCGCAGTTGCGCAATGATGATCCGTAAAAAAGAAAAAGGCCTGGTGCTCCGTCGGTTTTTCTTTTGTTTTTCAACAAAACTACAAGTATGCGTCACGCAACGTTTGTCAGGTGTCTTTTGCACCTGATACCTTGGAGCGAAAAACGAGACCGACAATAACAGTAGGCACCCTCCTCCCTTTCGGTGTTTTTCCGGCTTCTCGATACACACACACACACACACACACACACACACACAATACCACCACCACCACCACTGTAATGGTTAACGAAAAAGTCGATTATAATTAACGAAGGGAAAACGCGATCACCGAATCGTCGCGCGTGATATCGAACGATCATCGTTTCTTTGCTATGTCGGCAGTATTTGGTCGAGGCAGGCTGGGCGTCGGACGGCAAGGTCGTCGGGGTGTCGGAGCCGCGCAGGGTCGCGGCCACGTCGCTGGCCGCGCGCGTCGCCGACGAGCGCAACTGCATCCTCGGGGCCGAGGTCGGCTACAGCATAAGGTTCGACAACCGCACGGACGAGTCGACGAGGATCAAGGTATTTGGATTTTTCATTCGCTTGATCTCGCATGGGTTTCGAGTCAAGGTTTTTCGTATCTAATATTGATACCATGATATTAATATGCATACCGATTTGTCAATTTTTGCTGGTACGTAGTTAGGGTACGTACTCGTTCGGTATACATTCGTACGTACACATTGTGGGCTCGTCGGTGATTCCGTACACTGATAAACGCACTTGTGCTTATAATCAACGAAAAAAGTCAATAAACCACCGCGGATAAGATTGTCGCGTAAAAAGTGCGCGGGCATCAATATCCCTTATCCCCCTCCGAGCCGCAGCGCGCGGACGATCGATTGAAATTAATAAATTAATCCGAGGTCGCGTGTTGTAAGAAGCTTCGGATAAGAGGAGTCATTGAATCTTGCCATATACTTATTCATATAATTATATACCCGGGACGATGATCAATTTTTATCTTTTTTTTTCCCTCCCCTCGCCCCTTTCAGTACCTAACGGAGGGAATTCTGCTGCGCGAAATGATGGGCGACCCGCTGCTCACAAAGTACAGCGTCATAATGCTCGACGAAGTCCACGAGAGGACCATGCTCACGGACATAATCATGGGACTGCTCAAGAAGATTTTAAAGGTGCGATGACTTGAATACTTGCCAATTGCCAAGTTTTGTGGTGTATGTATAATAGATGTAAAGATCGGCTCTCATCCCCATTATACCGTGTCGTCGATGACCGTCGGGAAAACTAATTGATTGCCCCGGCACTCGTCCACGTACTTACCTCGAGTGTCGCCCCTCGAGCGTCCGCGCCGACGAGATATTATAATCCCCATCACCGATCCCGATGTTCACCCAACAAGATAACATACTCGCGTCGGCGCGCGCGGATCATTTTATTTGGGTGCAGCCTGGTGTAACCTACTCGTCCGACAAAACGAATCGACCGAGCCGTCCGCGGACTCGCTCCCCGCAGATCCAACGATGATTAATCGAGATGGAAAAACAAATCATCCTCGCGGCAAAGACCCAACGCTTGTATCGCAAAAGCCGGGAAATCGACGGATCGCCCTCCATTTACATTGAGATCTCCGCCGGGCCCTGAACCTTACTCAAACGAACAAACGAACGAAAAACAGAAGCGCCGCAGCCTGAAGCTCATCGTGGCCTCCGCAACGGTCGACGCCGAGGAGCTGCGGGACTTCTTCAACGCCGGGAAGCCCCGTCGAACGGCCGCCGGCAGCAGCAGCAGCGGCGCCGAGGAGCGGGACACGGCGACGATACTGAGCGTCGAGGGCCGCCTGTACCCGATCCAGCTGCTCCACGCGGCCGAGCCCGTCCCCGATTACGCCAAGGCCGTGGTCGAGACGGTCCTGAAGATACACGAGGCCGAGGAGCCCGGCGACGTCCTGGCCTTTCTCACCGGCATGGACGAGGTCGACAGGGTGTGCTCCCTGCTCAACGAGCACGCCCGACTGCTCGAGGACGGGCGGCGTGAGTTTTGACGGCTTGTATGATTATTGCTGCGGCGTTTGTGGTTTTAAGATGAAAATAATATATAATATTATACGTGTGACGAAAGTGTTGAAAATTTGTGACAGCAATTTTGCTTGTCTCGATGTAATCCTCGTTGGGGAACAGCAGAATACGAGAGAACGGAAAACCAGGATCGCGCGGAATATGTGTTAAAGTTTCTGCATGTTTGTTTTTGTTTTTTGCCATTTTTTTTCATCGTAAGATTAATCATCGCCAATGCGAGACTCTATTATGATCGTACGAGTGAGAAGTACCGTTTGAGAGTGTATTACGAGTAAACGCGTTGTATTTTTATATTTCAGTGAAACTACAGCCCCTGCCCATGTACGGCTCGCTACCGAATTCGGAGCAGCTGAAGGTGTTTCGCAGGGCACCGAGCGACACGCGAAAAATTGTCGTGGCCACGAACATCGCGGAAACTTCGATTACGATACCGAACGTCGTCTATGGTGAGGAATCACGATACTTTTGGTCGATTCAATAAATATGTTTCCAGGGGTTTTATGAGAAACAATACAATACAATACGCTTACTTGAGCGAGTTTAGTCTTTATCGTGTATTTACGCGTACTTACTACTTACGGATTTTTCCTGCATAAATTCGTGGGTGCACTAGTACCTCGTGCGTTGTTTCGATAAGAGAAAATAATGAGAAGCCCTAAAGTTTCGATGGCCGCTTATAAAGATGCTCAAGCGTATAGATCGACGAAAATAGTCGTTCGCGTTTTATAATGCAACACTACTATACTTTTTCCGCCCGTTATTCCACCGTTTCCTCTCCGTTGGTGCATTATTGTACGTTTAATGAAGATTTTATCGATCGTCCTAGCGGCTATAAGTACGCCTATACAGAGCACGTTAATGACGACTCTATATTGATTCGCCCTAAACTCGGTACTACCTAAGTAACCTTCTTTTGGAGGAACCTTGGAAATATTCGACGAGGAAGACCATTTGATCGGATGAAAATTATTGCTTTCTTCCCGCAGTGATCGACTGCGGTTTCGTCAAACTGCCCTGGTTCGACGTCGAAACGCAGACGAACGGGCTCATCATTGCTCCGGTGTCCAAAGCTTCGGCCGACCAGCGCGCCGGCAGAGCCGGTAGAGTCAGATCGGGCAAGGCGTACAGGTGAGCTTTTGCCGAATATTCGCCTCCCTGTATTGGGTTGTGCGGAAAAAAAAATATAAAAAAAAAAAAAAAAAAACACTAAACGCAACCCCAGATTGTACACCGAGGAGGCGTTCAACGAGCTGATCAGCGCGACGCCGCCCGAAATGCAGCGCTCGGATCTCGGACCCGCTGTCCTGCAGCTCAAAGCCCTGGGCATCGACAACGTGCTGCGCTTCAGCTTCCCGTCGTCGCCGCCCAGCAAGAGCCTGCTCTCGGCCCTCGAGCTGCTCTACGCGCTCGGAGCGATCGACGACAGGGGCGAGCTCACGGACCCGGTGGGACTGACCATGGCCGAGATACCGCTCGAGCCCGTCTTCGCCAAGTGCTTGATAGCCTCCGGTATGCACATTATATAATATACGCTCATGGGAAAGATCGCGACCGCGTGAAAAAAAAACAATCCCAGCGAAATTTCACGCGCCTCCCTCTTTGCAGGCGAAATGGGCTGTTCCGAGGAGATAACGACGATATTGGCGATGCTGCAGGTGCAAAACGTGTTTGTGCGGCCGACGAGCGGCCAGGCCGCGATAAAGGCCCGTATAGCCCGACGCTTGTTCGAGACCGCGGAGGGCGACCTGCTCACGCTGCTCAACGTCTACGCGGCCTACGAGAAGACCAAGACGAACAGCTGGTGCCAGAAGTACTTTGTCAGCAGCAAGGCCCTGAGGCGCGCCACGGAGATACGCGCGCAGATGCGCAAGCTCGTCAAGAGACTGGGCATATCGCTCGAGTCCTGCGGTGGTGCGTTGATCGCTGTGTTACTGTGTGGATGTGTTTTGGCTGCGGATGTCGAATAATCTGAATCTCGAT
>JAPYYV010017044.1:0-12259 GCA_030522625.1 Copidosoma aretas | reverse complement strand
CAGCAACAGTCAGAGGCTGTCGAGGGTTGGGGGGGGGGGGGGGGGGAATTAAAAAGGGGGGAGGGGGGGGGGGGGGGGCGGGGAGGGAAGGGGGGCGGGGGTGGGCAAGACTTTTTATAAAAAGGGATAAAAAGTAGTAGGTTTCTACCTTCTTTTGCAAAAAAATTTTTTAACAGTGAAAACACTGTTGGGGCGTGTGGGGAGCAAGGGGAGGCTATCATCCCACACAAATTTACTATATAATATAGTAAGATATACGCATACACACACACAAACACACGCACATATATATATATATATATATATATGTATATGTATATGTATGTATATATACATACATATATTTATAAAGTAAATGAGTATAGGTATAATATTTCAGCTGTCCCTGAGAGTCCTGACTCCTGATGCGAACCTGAGGACAGTGAGGATACTGGGGACCCTGACGTTTTGGATACTTACAAATTTGTATATACGAAAAAAGTTCATTGGTATTAGGTAATAGAAGATCCATACGCTGAATGGCAAGGTTATACATTATTGCTGTAGATAAAAGAAATTACGGAAGGTGTCACGTGTGGGTACACATGCTTTCTTGGGTGAGGTATGCTGACTGTCATCGTTTGTTCTGTTCTATGACTCGACTTGACAAATGTGTATAGTACATACTCCAAAGCGACACAATACAACAGGCAATTGATATGGTTGCTGATAACAACCAGGAAAAATCGACTGGAGTTTGTTGTTGATCCATGAGGTCCTGGAATCTCATTCAACTTTTTTCAAAGCCAGAACTTAAGCTGAAAGCTATGACATTTCTGTGAAACTGGATCTCATTTAAGGTAAAGTTGCAAAAAAAAAATCAGGAAAGTTAGGCCTTTTTCTGAATTTCAAGGATTCCTTCAGGGCTTCTGTTATACAAACCAGCGATTGCTATGTTAGAGGAGGGACATACTTTAAATTAATTTGTCTTGGCCTGCTTGGACGTAATTGATTAATAAATCCATATACAGCACTGTATATATTGCTGAATCTTGCAACAAGCCAGCAAAAATTCATGATAGCAGTAGAGTGCTATCCGATCCTAAAAAAAAAAAAGAGTCTTGTCACAGTTTATCGCAGAAAAATTTCCTGTAACTTAACAACATAATGGCTTTGAGTAATTAGATCTTAAATCTTGCTGTATGACTTATTAACCTGACAATTTCGATAACTTTAGTTAATAAGAGGCAACATTGTTATCAAAGAATTCGTGGACCAGCTGAGCCCCTTAAAGTTTGAAGCGTGAACAATATATTATGTGGCACCTTCCATGTATCCCGACAACGGACAGGTTATCACTTGTTTTTTTTAACATGTATGCGCAAGTTGGGACATATGTACTATTTAACCGAACCTACTACAGCCTATGACTAGCCAAGAACAAATAAAATACTAATTTTATTTAAATCTGCTAACGATACACAGGATAAGGATTTAACTGAAATTATTACTAAAGTTAAAAAAAAGGTACCTACAAACGTAAGTTTACAAGAGACTAAGGTACTTTTGGCAGCTTTTAATTATGCTTGCAAAAAGTTATGAGTTTGCTGCACTGAAATAGATTATGATGGGTGGCCCAGAAATACCTCCAGAATGTTCTGGGTTTTTTTTTTTGCCGACTTGACTGAAATCAAGATTTACTAGAAAAAGTTTGATGGCATGAGCTCATAAAAAATCATATTCAACACAGCATATGTATTTTTTGATAACCACAAAAAGGATGCAAGGATGGAGTTTTATATATTTTTATTGTATACTTTAGGAACAGAGCTAAATGAGAGAAAAAATTTTAAAATTAATGATCGGCAAAATGCATTTGTCACAACTGTCTATGCACTTGGTCAATCTGATTAAGGCTCTATATTTTTTGATGCACTTGATGATGCTGCCAGGATAGCTTTTTGCGATGCTTATAAAAGAATGTACCCATATCCTCGAGGTTTTACAAATTACAGTGAACGTAGCTCAAATAATGACTTTGTATATTTTTTCCGAAGTCAGGGTAAATACTAAAGGACCTCAACAGTGCAACTGCATGCAACTAATGCAACTCGAGGTAGTCCATACGGTTGGAGTTTAGATAAGGCGCTTTTAAAGGGATGAATCTTATGTACCGACATCCGACTCAGCTGTTAGGCAAACGTAAATCATAGGATAGCCCGGAGCCGGCCTATACTGCACTAAAGAAGGAAATATTATCATCCATTTACAAGTTTCGAATCCAACTGGTGAGATTTGAACTTTGACAATTGTGAAATTATTCCTTGATAATTTAGAAATTTTCTTTCATTAAAAAGTCAATATTCAGGGATGGAGCTGCTGTCCATTTTCTTAGACTATATTACGCAACGTCTTACAAGCATATTGGTTCGGCTCCTTTGGATGCACACAACATGCATAAGTATCCGGATCTGCGTATGTTATTATCACCTTATTATCACCTGCACGGGCCACATATTCCACATTTACGCATGGAGGCGAGGCATCGAGCGCAGTCACACCTAAAGGGGACACACGTGCCATATGCACCTGATGTTGCCCTTTGGGGCCTATCTCATCTCCGTGGATGAGAAGAGTCACCTTAAGATCTGGGAAGTCAAGACGGTTGCGGTCGAGACTTGATTCAGCAACACGACCTCACTGATCAGCGCTCTCATGCATCTAGTCACTTACATCAAAAAGGTACTCCTGGGCATCAAGCAGGGAACATACAGCTATGGAACATCAAGGCGATGAAGATGATAAACACTTTTGAAGACAGGAGGTGTATGATTAGTACGTGTCATCAAGCAGGCACTGATGTCTGCTCCTGATGTCGTGGCTGTTGGTTTGGTCGATGATAGGATTATACTGCACAACCAAGGTGGACGAGTCAATTTTTGAACTCGTCCTGGATTGGGGCCTTGTAACAGCTACTTCATTCAGAAGAAGTCGACAAGGACACTCCTATCATGCCAACTGGCTCACCTCAGGGGCATATTATGATGTCGAATCTGGACATGTGCAGGATAGAGCATGAAATATTGAAAGCGCACCATGGATCCATCACAGGACTGAAGTGTCTTCCACAAGAACCTCTGCTGGCTTTTTCGTCGCCGGATAATACGCTTTAATGTTGGATCTCTGACCCAGCTGGGAAGATGAATGAAATACAGAGAAAGTCACGCCAAGCCTCCAACTACCGTAAGGTTTGTTCAGCTCATGATATTTTTACAGTTACATGTTGCACTTTTTTCTTTATTATTGATCTATGTTGGCTGCAGGTTTCATGGAGATGATAAGCACAACATTTTTTCCATCAGTGGAGACTCCCCTCTGATGATGTTTTCCACTCAGAAAGAAAAATTTAACAAAAGCTTGGGAAGAGCATTGTACCAAAGAAATGTCGGAAAGAAAAAAGGAAGAATTGTGGAAGATCCCTGGATAATGCTGCCCAAGACCGAGGTTTTCGCTGAAAAAATGAGAGAAAAAGAATAAGAGTGTAACAACATTGCAGATACTCACCATGGTCAGGATGTCGTTACAATTTGGTCATGCGACAAATTTTTGTAAGAACACAATTTCTTGCCAGAATAGTTCAAATTTAACGTAAACATCCCAGCTACCACTGTTACAATTACTCAGTGTAACAATTTTATGCAACACTAGAGTCGTTAAGAGATTTAACATTTAGCTGGGAATGCATGAATCTTCTTATCGTAATTATCCTCGCAATTATCGCAAAAGACCTCAGCCGCAGACGACAAAAAGGAGGGGAGGGGGGGCGTGGGGGGGGGGAGCGGGGGGGGGGGGGGGGGGGGGGGGGGGGGGGGGGGGGGGAGATTTGCCCCCCTGTTGAAATGTTCTCACAAATAGAAGTATTCGTTAGGGATAGATCTAACTATGAAAACTCAGTAACTCGGTAGTATAAATGACATTTTTTTTACTTTCACTAATTATAAGAATAAGAAGCGCTTTGCGACACTTAATTATCCTTGAGACTACTTTATAATGGCGTATTATTATGTTGTTTCAGATAACTTTAAATTCAAACACTTCTATTAATAAATTAATTATAATTGTATTTAAATTTTTTCAATAAAGAAGCAGCGCGTATAAGGAATATTTATAAAAGAACGAAGTAAAATTATATAATTTCACGTATAATTTTGTTTCCTACATTGTTAACTGCAATTAAACACACTTTTTTGTCTAATTTCTCTTGTCTTAAAGCAGGACAAACGAATGAAATCGTATAACGGTTTATTATATTAATATTACAAACTTATTTCATTTCAATTATTGCTACAACTCCATGCAATTAATATTTTTAAAATCCGTCAAACAAATCGAAAACAATCTATTTTTATGAAACGAGCAACTGAGCAATCTCGAGAGTTTTTGTTACCACATCAATACAGGATATATAAATACATGTGTATAAATAAGAATTGAATATACATGAATTACATTCATCAATCTTATAAGTAGCTTTAACGTTATTAGAACTTACTATTAAGAAAACCTCTGCAATATTTATGATGTATATGTATCATGTATCGAAAAATGTATTCCTAAAAAGATGGTTATCACGTAAAAATCCCTGAAGTAAATGAAATAGTGTTGCAATTTTTTTGTATTTATTAATTATTTACATTCATACAAAACTATAATCTGTTTCATAATTCAAAAAACTTTTCTGATTAAGACTAATGCTTATTTTGAGAACATTTTCCGGTGGTCTGTAAGACCTCAGTCCTGGTGATTTTCCTCAAAGAAGAAACAAAAATAGACACCCGGTCGGAACTCGGGTAATAGGTATAGGTACACCTGACTCTTCTGCAAAAAATGGGTTTCTCCTGCGAGTGGTTTCCCTCGCTCACATAACCCGGGACTTCAAGTCCTCCACTGGAAAAGTGGTAGGACGTTTCGCTTGATTTTATTATTATTACTATATCATTAACAAAAAAAAAAAAAATATGCGTTCACATATTTATATATTCAGTATGAGCTTATTGTAATTATTACAAGAAAAATTCAGACATTTAAATGAGTAGACAAACATTTCATTACCTTTTAGATGCATTAAATATCTTCTTTTTTTCATGTGGGTAAATATTATATTCACTTCAGCTAATTCAAACTTTGAGCGCTTACCAATCGCTGTTGCCAACCGCACTATCATTTTTCTCCTAAATTATAGTCACTACCTTGCACGTACTATATTGTAATGAGATTTTCGTTTTTTTGCACAAACTTTGACTCCTAATTATTGAAGTATGACATAAATATTCGGAATTATTTTAGAGCTTTTTTTTTTAGCCTTATCCTATTCAGAAATATGTCTTGTTTTAAAAGTTAGCAAAGTTACAAACGCGTCACGTATTTTTTGCTCGTAACTTTTTTATTAAGAAGAAGCAAATTTTGCAATGTATTTTTCTGAACGGATCTAATTAGAATACATTGATTTGGACGTTTTTTTAAGACGTTTTTATACTTTGCACGGCTGGATAGTGGGTGGTGTAAGCTCACAATATATTGTGTGATTAAAATAGTTCTACTTTAAAATATAAAAAACTGTGTAAGCATAAATTTATTTTTTATGTCTTTTATTTTTATGAAAGAGAGGAAAACGAGAACAATCTGAAGGAAAATAATGAGCGGAGAACGGTTGCTCCCTTGATACTCAATCTTCCAAGCATATATACGCGAAGTATCTCTCTTTCTCTGGCAGCCTTTCTTAACATTTATGTCAATAGCAATCTTACAGAACACCAGCTCGTGTATCATCATGAAACTAAAAAACCTACTTATATATTTTCTTTTGCACCGTATTGTATGATTGCTTCGCTTCGTGAAAGAATTGATCATGCGATAATGCGGAAGATAATGGCAAGTCAAACGATTATGCGTATTCCCCATATGAAAGCTCGCGTCTGATGCACACGAATACACGGGAGTCAGAACTTGCTGTTGACCTGTATCAGGAAAGCTGTCAATAGGACGAGTGAGCGCGCGTGCAAGCAAGTGCAGGCCTTATCAATATATACACATGCATACGTAGATATAGGGCGGGTGCGCTCGTTCGTTGCTTGTATAGAGGGCCTAGGCGAAGTACGTTAAGTAGCACGCATGATACCAAAGTATCGTCTCCACAAACTCTGCGGCCCGCCATAATACAGAAAAAACCCATTGAGCCACCGCTGCAGATAATAAAGAAAATAAGGACGGTTAGCGATGGCAAAGGGGCAGCAAACCGCGGCAATCAAAGGAGCAACTTTCGCTTATTTTCGTGCAGGCGCGAACAATACCGGGAAGCATACATCACATGCATGATGGACTTGCTGCATATCAGTGACACTAAATAATTTTTCCTACATCGGGCACTTTTGCAACCCTAATACACCCTCAGTAGGAGAAACAGCGTTCGTCACTCATGTGCATCCGACCAGGGGGGTCCCAACGGTCCCTGGGGCATTTCTTCGCAAGCGTCCTCGGGCCCAGGGACCGCGACGACCCTAGAGAGATGCACGTTTGTTATCAATTCAATCAATATGGTGATGAAAACTAACCTTCAAAAATCTTGACGAGATCTTGCAAGCCCAAATCTCTCAATATTTGGTTAATCTCCTCGGCCATTCTTGTGCAGATAATAGACGTTAACGCTCTTTTCTCTCTCAGTCGTGCTGAGCAAGAATAAAACTTGACTTGCTGACTTGATCCACACAACACAAACTCACTCCCGTCCGCGAGTAGTCAAGCTTAAACCCGTTTAGTTTAAAAAATTTCAGACACAAGAACACGAAAAACTTTCGTTGCGATTGTTTGTTTGATTACGAGTAGAAGCCTGAGTGGCTACCAAAGAGGGAGTCAACGCTTTCCAACCGCAGCAAGCCAATGAACTCCAGCGCGCCTGTGCAAAACAGTACTAAGGGGCCAAGCTCCAGCCCCACTAGTGCATACACATGTATACATATATGTGGGGAATTCCACCTCTACTTAAAGAAAAAATAAAATTCCCTCCAAACTTTGGAAATAGATAGAACTTGATAAGAAAACATTACCCTAATATTTTCCGATTTTTTCACCGACACAACGAACTTGAATGACCTTTGAAAGTTAAAGATATTTCCTTCGACCCTTATATTACGCATATACTATCGAAAAATGTAAAAATAATAAAATAAAGTTAGTGTAGTATTTCATAGATTTTTCACCGTAGAAAATGATAAGAATATGTAAAAAATATTTTTAAGTAGTGTTTACCCTTATTTTTAGGGTTGAATAGTTTAAACTGAAAATTCTCAACAGATTTGTAAAATTTATTTCTTATTTTTCTTTATTTGTTAGCTCCATTCATCTTATTTCTAATGGTTATTATGGAATCATGGGTGAAGGGCTTGTATTGGCACTAGAGGGCGCTAAAGGTACAAAAACATGATTTTTCGATATTTTTTAGTTCTACTAAATATGTAGAGTCATATTTAACCATGATCAACGGGTTTTATAAGGTTTTTGAGATCGCTGATAACGATCCGAAGGTCAGATTATCAAATTTAAAATGGCTTATCCAATATGGCCGCCGAAATTGTCAAAATTTTGAAATTTCCATCTGAAAAAAACATCATCGTATTCTACGCAAAATTTAAAGCAAAAAACGTTTGTGTAAATTTTTTCTGCAAATTCTTAGTGTGGATACAAAAATCGGTTTGAAATAATCTAATAGGCAGATTTAAGCGAGTGGTAGTGCAAAATTCTCGAAATCTGAGATTTTTTAATTTTAGAGAAAGGAAACAAGAAAAAAATTTTTATTTACAAAATCTAGGAATTTAAATAAATAATAATTATTGGCCATGACCTCTGTAGGTAAATTAGTCGCCAGATAATCAATAAACAGGCTTTTAGCTGTTAATTGATCTACGCACGGCTTCTCCCACTGAAATGTGCTGTTGATTTTGTCAGATCGAGCCTAGTCATCCGTGGCACCGTCAACGTGCTAAATTCGAAAATTGATCAATGCTTGACCGATATTCTTCTATTGGAAATCCAAGTCAGCTGTGACGTGACCATACTGCCGACGTAAGGGTACACTTTAATATGCGGTTAAATAGTAGCGATAAGAAGCATTTAAATTATCTTGATATTGATGTGTAAAATACAAGAATAGGTCAGCAAATATACTAGCGAGCATTACTTTTTATATTGTAAAATTATCTTAGATAAGTAACATCACTCTATAAAAAGATATCGAAATTACACAGTAAATATATTTTTATAGAATGATGTCACTCATTCAAGATAATTTTTTTTTAACAAAATTATGATTGCGACTATGTTCGATGACATATTCTTGTATTTTACACATCAATATCAAGATAATTTAAATATTCCTCATGGCTCCTATTCAACCGCATGTCAAAGTGTATTCTGGCACCATGGGTGGCTAGGCTCGATCTGACGGAATCGACAGCGCGTTTCAGTGTGAATAGCCTCGCGTAGTTCAATGGTGCGTAGATCAATTTTTTCCTTTCTCTAAAATGTAAAAAATTTCAATTTTGAGAATTTCGCACTCCTACTCGCTTAAATCGGCCATTTTTATTATTTTTATTTGATTTTTTTGTCCACACTGGGGATTGGCAAAATAAATTTTTTAATACATTTTTTACTTGAAATTTGGCGTAGAATACGATAGTGTTTTGTAAAGATGTAAATTTGATAATTTTAAAAATTTTGGCAGCCATATTGAATCCGCCATTTCTAATTTCAATAATCTTACCTCAAATTCGTAATCAGTGGTCTGAAGAACCTGATCATTTTAAAGTAGTGTCCAGATCATATTTATTTATGGTTTATCATCCTTATTTGAGGTTATCATCCGGATGATAACACTAAAACTGGGGAGTTAAAGTGTTTTTGAACAATTTTTGGAAAACTGCAAATTAGAAAAAAAAACTTTATTTTCAAAAAATTGTTCAAAAACGCTATAACTCCCCAGTTTTGATGTTATTATCCGGATGGTTACATCTAATTAGGCTGATAAGCCGTCAATAAATTCGATCTGGACACTACTTTTCTTCTTGAAAATTTGAGACAGCCCAGTCTGCAGGGGAGTCTGCAGGAGAGTCTGCAGAAGTAGCTGCAGCTCAGTCTGCTGGATTTGGAAGCACTATACATGCAGGAGAGTCTGCAGGATGTCTGCAGGGAATTCTGCAGAAAAGTCTGCAGATAAGTGTGCAGGTAAATCTGCAGGATGATTTGGTAAGGGATATGCATTCGCTCTGTGCACAAACAGCGAAAATTGGAACTTCGGTACCCAATCCCTATTTAAAATACGTGTAGTCGCCCGACACTAGTGCCAAACACTGGATTTGACGCTGGTTTCAGGCAAATATACGTATTTTAAATGGGGATTGGGTATCAAAGTTCCAATTTTCGCCGTGTTGTGTACACAGCGAATAGTAAAAAGTTGCCCAAAAAGTTTGAGGCAACTGTAAAACGTTCCTTCGGCCGTAATGGTATCTGATCTGCACAAAAACTCTATGTTAGTGGCAGTTGAAAATATAACAACAGAAGTTATCTTATCATTAACAAGCACAAATTGTTCATCATTATTTGTAAACAAAGCAAGTTCCTCTACTGCGTTATGAAATTCTAAAATTGTCTTTTGTAACTTTGGCAGTGAGTTACGTTGAGCAGTGCCACTGTTTCTTCGAATTGGATCTACATCTTTGATAGTCAATGTACCAATGTCTGAGTGTTTCAGTTTATCCCGAAGTAATTTTGATGGACACTTAGAGATGACATCAGTCGCTTATCGTTTTAATACATTGCTGAATTTCCTTTGATATGTTATACCTACTCGAAAAAGAAAAAAATATGAAAAAAACTGAAAATAACGCACAAGAATACCTTCATCAACGAAATTCTGCGAGTGTACTACAGATTCTTCAACAACTACGTTGTTTGAGTTTAGTTTAAGGTAACTTTTGCAACTCCTTACGGTACACTTCCAGCGCTGACCATCGTTGCACAACAATTTATTGAAACTAAAAGTGTAACCATTGAAAAGTATCACAGTCATTCCTTTTTCACGGGTATAACATTCCATTATTAAATAATATAAGATAATAATTGTCACACAAACGATATACTTCGCTCGGTAGTGCGAGCTCGACTAAATGTAGAATTTCGTTCTACTCAACTTTAAGCTACTGGTTTGAAATCGATTGACAGTTGCAAATCCTACTACCATTATACAATCATATCATATAAGGTTTATAGCTTAAATGTACACTTTTTCATCGATGGGAGCCAACTTGACCCAACGCCTTAATGACCCTTAAAAACCTGGAAGCCAACTTGACCATACGCCTCATCAGCCCAGGAGCCAATGCGACCATACATTTTAATGACCCGGGAGCCAACTCGACACTTTCATGACTTATGGGAGCAAACTCGACATCTGTGTATCGCATTTATGATCACAGAAAAAGGATTTCATTTGAGTAAATGCGTAACAACTTAAAAAACTGTTGTGGAATTTCTCTAACTTTAAAGCACTACTTACTTTCTATGTCTATTGATCAATTTTCTCAATATTATAGGATAGTACAAAAAACAGCTTTTATAAAGTAATAATGAGATTTTTTGAAAAAAACATGAAACATCTAAAAGAATTAAAAAAGTTACATTGGTTCGATAATAACATTGTATTATTTAATAAAATTAGTCATAAGTCTTGAAAAAGTAGAAATTTATGTGTGTGTACAGCCTTGGAAAACGTTGTTAGCCTCAAAAGATGATATAAAAATCAGGCTTTGTCAGATACCCGGTTATACTTTTATTGACATGCAATGCCAAGCTTTTTTCACCGACAAATAATAAATGTATTGAGCGATATATTTGACGCAGATTGAATTGAACATACAGAATTATGAAATTTGGGAAAAAAAATCTGAGAACTTGTATCAGTAATTTTTAGATGGGAAAGCAAACTGACTACTGATTTATGGAAAGCAAACTGACTACTAGTTTAGGGTGACTAGGCTTTTTTTCTTCCTTCCATATGTCTACATGTAGACAATATGTCTCAGTAAACCACTTTTTGCGTCTGCGAGGCAAAAGTGGGTACTTTTGTCCCACTACGTGGAACAAAAGTACCTTGTTCTTTCCTCTGGGACACACAAAATCACATACCCACCACGGAAGCAAGTAAAGGAGCCTCAGATCTCATGTTTAATATACCTAAAATCTAAGACCATCTTTACTTTTGCTCCCTAGGCGTATAATATATCCGACATAGAACGAGATCTATTACATTTTTATGCATGATGTCAGTCCCTACTCTAATATCCAGGAATGCTATATAAACAAATTATGATAATTTTCCGTATGCTTACATGATTAAAAAAATCATAAATTTTTTCCATACCCCCACTGAAACTCCTCCTTATTTTTCTGTGTGAGGGAGTTATGTGTGCCACATTTATTCCGAGTAAGAAATCGCTTTTCTTGCGATGCTTTCGCTTGCCTCACTTTCGGCTCGGAAGGCAATTTCCACGAAGAAAATGTCAAAATAATTTTCTAAGAAGCAGTGAATAAGATTATTACACAGCAGGTTATGTAGCACTTTTATCCTTGAAATCACGAAAAAAAGTCGTATCAATTATCAGCGGAGGAAGGAAAAAATAGTAACATGCCTCGGGAAAAAAGTACAGCATTATCTTTCGGGTGTTTGCCACCCTCGCCTACGGGTATCTTATTCCCTTGATGCGTAATATTCTATTAAGACTTAGCTTTTCATACCTGCATAGAGTATGCAAAGTACCTGATTATAGCACCGTGTGTAATAGAGTGTTTTTGCAAAGTATTGACTAGGAAACGTAGCTACTTACGTAAAACTATGCTCATATCTCGGGAATAGAGAGATATGTAAAGATCGACGGCATGCACCAATAAAAAGAATGTAAAGAAGTTTTATCAGTTTAATTTAGATAAGCGCAAAGTCTCGAGAAAAACGAACGTCAAGACGTTGCTGTGAAATGCCTGCTATTTTGTTGCAAAGTCTTCACACTTGGTTTTTTCGAGGTTTTGCACTTTTATAAATTAAATTAACGAAATTAACAAAATTTATACCGAAAACATTTTCTATACGTGAGAAACTGCCGTTTCAGTATGCTGTGATGAAAAATAATCTAAAACAACGTCTATTAAATAATACATCAAAATTTTCATTTACGTT
>JAPYYV010017042.1:0-10503 GCA_030522625.1 Copidosoma aretas | reverse complement strand
GTTAGAGCAATAACAATCGTGTCGGCCGCTTAGCAGTACTGGCCATGCTTAGCATTGAATGAGACTTGGTTGCTGAAACTTTGTTTTCTTCTTTGCACTAATACATACATACATATATGTATACATGTATAGGTCAGTTATTTGAATAAACAAGTGATTTTACTATTCAGTGTAAGCACCATTATGCTTGATGATACATAAAAAAACACAAACAGTAACAGGATTCTTCATATACGATGTAGCTAATCTTCTGAATTCAGAGGGCCAAGTCACACTGTATTATCAAAGTGGGGAAAACAATATTACTTCATCTCAATTTACTTTGTAATAAATAGATTTATATAGAAGTGTATAAAACAGGTCAAGTATATTGAACCTCAAACAACAACACAACAACAACGGCAGCGCAGCAGACTGTTATTTGATGCGTGTCGTCGTCGTCGTCGTCAAGAGAGCTAGAGCACTGGTGTAACATAGCCCAAACTTAAAAATCTTACCAAATGGGGACGAAAAAAATATACTAATTGAGTTTATCCGTTTCACGTTTTAAAATAAACTTACAATTTAGATTGTAACAAAACAGTGTTTAAATCACTAGTAAAAATATATAGAATAGCGCGCAACTCTCATTTTTGTCGTTCTCAAATTTTTTTTGCTACTTATGAAAACATTCAAACTCAGTGTTGTTTTGGCTCTATTGCTCATAAAAAAGATTATTTAAAAACATTTTATCATTATGTTGATGCAATTTCCATAGTTGAGTGCTATTCCGTAATCAATTTTAAGTTGATTCCTCAAATTTTACTCGATTTCATTCAGTATTATTGGAGCAAAATGTGAATTAGTGAATTGGCTTATCGGGACACATAACCTAACCCTCCGACGTCCTCTTAAATAAAGATTTATTTTTAGTTTTTGCGACAATTTTTTGTGTTAAGGCAACCATGAGTTTAAATTTCAGTATTGTTTGTAAAAAATTATAAGACATGGCAAAAAAATAAGATAAGCGCCCCAGTGTGACATTTTTATAACATGTTACAATCATTTCTGTTAAATTTCATCAATAAATTTTTTTTTAATTTGCAAAATAATTATATTTTTCCGTCAATCTATATATATCAGATGTCGGTAAGGCTATGTATTGTTCCATATACATATATACATATAAATTAGCAGGCAACACGCACGTCACGCTCATCGCGCAGCTGTCTGCACCAGTCACATGCAGTGATATACATGCAGTGAAGTACATTTACTTATAATAAAGTATTCAACATTTTTTATCAGTGTGATCGTCGCATCGTATTTATTACGATTAGTACAGTTACCCGTGAAAGTGCACGCAAAAGCAGTGTCATACGCATCATCTGTGTAGTGTACAAGTAGTGGAAAGAATGGTATGCCGGTAATCCACTGCTATACGATTTCAGTGTATACCTTTATAATAAAAAGTGTTGAAATATCAGTGAGTTTTTTAAATATTTATATCGCAGGAGTGACTCGATAATTGCTATTATTCAAAGCTGAAGTGCAGCGTTAGGTGACATAGCAGAGATGACTAACCTAACAGCTTAGCTTTGCAAGTACACAGGTAATGAAAGTTCAACATTATTTATTTAGTATGTGTATTATCGAATATTTCACGCGATTTGATGCAATTCATTCTTCATCGGGGTGACCATCACTGTTTGTGCACTAACTCAATTAAGACCTGTATAACCTGTTAATGAATTCGAGAACATCACAACGAATATCATATTTGAAACGACGTCTTCATGAAGTTCTTGGGATTTCTGCCGAAATTTTGAACTGTAATTCAGGGCTTGATCTACAAGGACTGTATTTTGTTTGAAATAAGCTGCCATAGTTTAATCTTTTAATTTATAATGTCATAGTGTTATAGTGTCCCTACAAGTTGATCAAGGTGCCATAACATATTCAGCATACATCACGTCACTGAAGGTTTTCTAGGTATGGAAGTTTACAATCTAACATGATCAACGTCCAAACGAGTCAAGTTTATTGTAATTGTGTATGGGTGTGTGTACCTTGTCGATGAGCTACAGTATTCACTGATCTTTCTATGGTTCTTGGGATTTCTGCATGAATTAAAATCTAGAATCAGGTGTCTTTTGTACAGGTTGTTTATTGTTTTTAAACTAAAATGGCTAGAATATGGCTGTCAGATCTACAGCTGAAAAATTATTAGAAAAATATGTGTAAAGTTTGAACAATGTTGTAATCACCATATCAAAGAGTGGTTTTTTTTTAGTCACCCAATGGTGAATGGTATCACAACACACGTAGCCTGAAAAGTCATTGGAGATTCTCCAGGTACGTAGTTGACAAGATACATTGGTTTCCGTGTGAACTTCCGGGTCAAATTCATCGTAACTGGAGGAAAGTACGAGTACCTGCTCCATGCCAATGAAGTTCAAAATAAGAATCTATATTTCAAGCTGTACATCAAAAACTTAGCAAGTTTTTACTACTGGTTATGCTTTTTGATCCTCTGAGTTTCTTGATAGAGAGCTCAATTTCATTTTTCAGAAAAAAAAATTCTTGTCTAAAGTGTATATTAAGAAGTACAAGTTGTAGATTTTCACAAAATACAATTGACATTTCTAGCTATCTGTGGTGAGTGCCAGAATTCAAATTTTATTCTCCTGATTACAGCATTTTGCAAACACATTTTGCAGATTTAAATTTGTATTTTCAACAACTTAACTCTTATTTTGTTTTTCTTTAAGAAAGGAAAAAATTATACAAAATTCTAGTTTGATCTTTTGTCCTTTGACCGATGGCAATTTGTTTCTGACACTGACTGACATTAAAAGTAGTCAGCGCCAAGATTCAATTTCTTTCCTGGTATGTAAAGACTTTTGATAAAGCGTTATTTTGGAGCAAAATTTCAATTTGAATTTTTTCTTACTCCTCATGTTTTTTCCTGAAAAGCTTAAAAACAAAGTTGGAACAAATTTTATGAATAACAAACTACCATCGCCCGAAGGACAAATGATCAAATTAAAATTAATTATAACTTTTGTCTTAGCTTCTCAGAGAAAAACAATAAAAGTGCAAAATTGCTGAAGGTACAAATTAAAATATGGAAGGATTGAAATTGGCTAACCCAATGCGTACTTGGACAGAAGTTACACCTGCATGACCATGTGCGTGACCATGATCAAGTACACAGAATGTTTAGATTGAATGAGCAAGTCTCTGATTTGAACAGATGATTGCAGGTGTATGAAGATTCTGACTATGTTATTGAATAAAATAGTCAAGATTTTATATCCGAATTAGAAGAATATTCGTAAGAAAACTTAGAATCTTCTGTTTTGTGTTGCTGGCTTCAAATTCAAGATTGGATGCAGTTAATTGATGTGTATTACACACAACTAATTAGAGTACTCAACATTTCAAATGAGGAGTATGAGTCTAAACACCTATTCAAAGATTACACCGATATAATCATGTGAAAATGATAAAATACGTAGTATGCTGAAATTCAATGAGCAAGAGTATCATTCGACCACATGATTACAGGTACTTGAAGATTCAGATTATATTTTTATAAGAGAAGAAAAATAATAGTCTTAAAACTGTAAGAATTCCAACGTTTATTAAGTTGTGTTTTAATACAAAATCAAAACTATTAATGAAATTTATGAGATTATAGTACGTAAGATTTAAAATTGAATGCAAAGTCAAGTGATATAGACAGAAGTCACCGTCTTGTATGACCATTTGCAAATGCAATACATTAAATGCTCAATTGAATGAGCAAGTATATTTGAACACATTATTATAGGTGCATGAAAATTCTGATTATATTATTAAAATACAAGTGTCAAGATTTCCCATCCGAGAAAGAATATTTTTGGAATTACTTGGAACTCTCCGTATAGTGTTGTTGGCTTCAAATTCACGATTACATGTAATTATTTGATGTATAAAATCAGAGAGCTCAACATTTTAAATAATTAGTTAGAGTCTAAGCAACAGTACAGAAGTTGAGTATGCCTGTATGATCATGTGCTAATGATAAAATACACAATGCTTTATTGAGTATGTGCATCATTTGACCACATGTTTGCAGGCGAATGAAAATTCTGGAGGTATTATTTATTATTATATCAAGATTGTCTGCCCAAGAAAAAGTAGGTTTTGAAAAAAGCTGAAATATTTCTACTTTTTGAATATTGTTTTTAATTGAAGATGACATATTATATGCACGAGAAAGAAGCACATAAATTTTTCAATCAAGATCACAGTTATTGAGCAAGTTGATCAAATTTTATATTTAGAGTAAACTGGTCGTTTTAGAATGTTTGTCAAGTGCCACTGCCATCTAGCAATATTACGAATAACCGGGTAGAGCGTTTTCGAGGGGCTGGTGTGCCCTCAGTAGCAGAAACAGTGTTCGCCACCTAAGTGCGATGTAACCCTCGGTCTGCAAAATAGCCCTGGCGGCGATCGCACTTTTGTGACGAAAACTACTGTTTCTGTCATGAAGGTTAAATATTTTATTATTTTAGGTTATAAGCCCTGCGCTTAGTTAAGGAGTTTATTCCCACGTCCTCTGAACTACTAAAACATGTAGTTATAGCTATTTTTGACACATTTTATAACTATATCATAGGTAGTTGTAGCTATTATTACAGCTTATTTGTACAGCTGAATATTTTTGGCTGAGTTTGCGCCCTAGGGCAAAATAGAACTTTTGGTCCGGAGTTCTGGAATGTTTTTTACTGCTCGTGGGCGTGAAGTAATTGAACGGCGGTAAGTGGGGCTTCAGGGCGCAAAGGCCTTGCAGCACTTAGCGCCAATGGTAAGATATAGTACATTATGTCACTAGAGCGCAAAGTACAAACTTGAGCGCCCAAAGGGCGTGATTTTTTTACATTTGGGCCTGCTTTGCGTACATTATTTGTGTTATCGATTGCGCGAACTGTAATATTGCACCCGTGGGCACAATGTGCTTCGGCCAAATCACTTTTCGCTCTAGGGTGAAAAAGTAAGTTAGGCCTGGAGGGCCGAATAGTAGATTTTGTCAATAATGTGCATCTCTTTAGGGCGCTCACTGGGCATTTGTAATCCCCCTGGCCGGATGCACATTAGGGGCAAACTAGACACTACAAAAAGCCCGAAGTAGGAAAACTTACTTCTCTTACCATGGGCATGAAGTACAACTGCCGCTTTGTGCCCGTGAAGGGGGTTATCATGATATTTCGTTTTCTTCAGAAATTCTTCTAAAAATTATATCGCACTCATTTTATCACTGCACATAACATCCAAATTTCAAAGGGCCTAGCTTCATAGTTTTTGAGAAATTGAATCGCGAAGATTTACGGTTATACACGGGCTCTTATCGAGAGGTCGTTGCCAACTGGTTCCTAAAGACACATTTTTACTTTTAACTCGGTTAATTTTCTTCAGAATTTCACAAAAAATGAATATAATAAATTCAATCCCAATAAAAACAATCATTTTAATGTCCAGGAAACATAGCTTTACCGTTTTAAAGATTCATCGACTAAAAGTTACTGCACAATGTTATTTGGATATCTATATAGTGGTACAGGTTCAAACAAAAGTCCGTGTTATCTAAAGGTTTTCGCAATTGTAATAATTTTTTCCGTTATTCTTTATGTGTGTACACCAGACTTAATAATTTTTGACGTGTCTTGTATTAGAATACTTATATTGAAAGGATGTAAACCAAAACCTAATTTTTTATGTTAACTGTACTACGACAACCCCCTTAAATTATCCCGATCTTATAGTCGGGCAGAATTCGCATATCGGGGACGATAATTGATACGTTACTTTTTTTTTTTTTTTTCATAGATTTATGTGTTTTAACATATTTTGTTTGTACCAATGTACCGTATCAGGATGGCTGTCAAAAGAATTGTCAAATATGGTCAAAATAGTTTTTTTGTGATTTTTGGAAAAACGAAGCATATGACAAAAAAAAGTACTTTTAAGTAAAAAATGCGCAGTAAAAAGGCAGACCAAATAAGTTAACGTGAGCCGTGATCGGTTCAGTAGTTTTTTAGTAAATTACAAAAAACCACTTTTTTGGGCCTTTTTTTTGAAATTCCATAACTTTCGTTCTATTAAATAAGAGTTATAACTTTGACAGAGTATGTGTTTTATCGGTTTTAATACAAGGAAAGAAAAAACTAACGATTTTAGCATGGTGTCCTCATCCTCTAATAGTATGAAAAATACCACTCTGATATAGCAGAGGTGTATATCTATTAAGGCATAAACTCATACCCTTCTAGCAGGGCTACCAACCATACTCAGATAGCACGATACGTATGCAGAATACGTATGGCCACCTACCGTCGTAGCGGTGTTCTGATGCGGGTAGAGCGTGACAGAGTCGCATGCTTAACTTGCAGAAGCTCTATACTATTTTGGTATAGAGCCCGAGCAACTGCGGTGATATGCTTTGCCCACTTATACCGATTCGTCGTGTTGTCTCAGTTACTTCATGTATTGGGCATTATCTTTACTTTCATAATGATTAAACTGTCTAGGAAATTATGTTGTAGTGATTATATAATAAAGAACGAAAACGTGGTAAAGTATCTTTATATGTAAAGAAAATTCATGATTATATCAGTTTATTAAACAATTTATTTAGTTAAAATAGGAGGCAAAAAATCAGAATTTAAATTTTGGTGAGCTTATACATGCAATCTCATGGGTAAAAAAATGCAGAAAGTAATAATTTACGCAGTTTTTGTACTATTTGTTTTTTTAGGGCTGCAGCTATTACTTGTAACAAAAAAAAATTGTTTTTCATGATTTTAAATACATTTGAATTTTTAAGATAAAAAATAAAAGCACACAATGACAATCACGTTAATAATTAAAATTAAGTAATAGTGTTCTTATTTACAAAATAGAATTAGATTCATTCATATTAAAAATCATATCTCGCAGCTACAAACTCTAATTCATTTCTTATTACATATACGCAAGGTGGTAGTCGAGGAATCAAGTCAAAATTTATCAAAATATCGGGCTTGTCTAAGTTTGATATTACGTTATTAGCATGATAATAATTATTGAAATAAATAGTTTGAAATTCCTCTGCTTGTATGTATAAACCGCCATGATAAAAAATTCTTTTAGTTTTCCAAAAAGAGGTCCATTTTTTCAATCTGGATATCAAATAAAGTACCACTCGTGAATAATTTACCCAATATTTTAATATTATTTAATGTCATCACTGATAGTTCATTTCTAAGATCAGGCATTAATTTTTTTAATACAGAATATGCATTGCTATTTTCGACTAAACCCAGTAAGACATCCTTTTCTATTGTTGGACAAAACTCACTTCTATAACACAATTGCAGCTGATGTTTTATTGCGATTGTCAATGGGAATTTATGCTAGATGCAATCTAGATGCAATCTCGATGACATTCTGTTTCAGTTTTCGGTTTTTTCTTTCATATTTTATCGATGAGTAATGAATAATGGGACCAAATAATAACATAATTGCTGGATAGTGAAGATAATACCCAATATATGAAGTAACTGAGACAACACGACGAATCGGTATAAGTGGGCAAAGCCTATCACCGCAGTTGCTCGAGCTCTATACCAAAATAGTATAGAGCTTCTGCAATTTAAACATACGACTCTGTCACGCTCTCCCCGCATCAGAACATCGCTACGACGGTAGGTGGCCATACGTATACTGCATACGTATCGTGCTATCTGAGTATGGTTGGTAGCTCTGCTGGAAGGGTATGAGTTTATGCCTTAATAGATACACACCTCTGCAATAACAGAGTGGTATTTTTCATACTATTAAAAGATGAGGACATCATGCTAAAATCGTTAGTTTTTTCTCTTCGTGTATGCATATAAAATATCAGCAAGATCAATATTATGCTTTCTGAAAAACTTTGAAAAAACTAAAAATGACCCTTGTCAAAAAGTGGCCATAAAAAAGTTTTGGGTCAACGTAGACCAATTTTTCGAACGTGCTTTTGTTAATTAAATGTTGCTTTACAACATGCTTTATTGCCGCTTCATTTGACCGCGTGGAAGTATGCAAAAAATTGATTGCAAAACACCGTATTCTTGCGCTCCAGCCGGCAGCTCGGTTAGCCGCTATACGCCCAATTTCCCACAGAGCGGCTGAGCACTCTTCTAATGCTCTTATGTGTTTGTTAACTGAAAATTTCCATCTAATTCACCATAAGCAAATGATAAGAAGCGAAGGACAAGTGAAATTATGTATTGCATGACGGTCGAACAGCACTTGAAAGTGCAGAGCCGCTATGCGCCGAATTAGGCGTATATTGGAAAACCAAGCCGCCGCCGCGCCGAGCCGCGCCCGCGCCGCACAGTGGGAGATTCGGGTCTTTTTTTGTTCAAAATCGTAAATCTCGCTTGATTCTTTTTTTATTTCACAGATACGATGATAAGACTTGCAGGAAAAATACAGCCGAGGACCTACTATTGTTATAAACAATTATAATTTTGCATAAGCTGTAAAAAAAATTCTTAAAAACGCAGAAATACCTTATAAATAAAAAGTAGACAAAAAATCATCTTAAAAATTGGTACGCATCAGTTTCTGTGGTCGCTGATCACGAATAAGGGGTTATTTTTTTGAAATATACAATGGCGGATCCAAAATGGCGGACATAAAATTTTTTTTACTTTTACTATTCGATAAAAAGTACTCTATAGGGGTTTTTGTGGTCGCTGATCACGAAAAAGGGGTTATTTTTTAGAAATTAAAAATGGCGGATTAAAAATGGCGGACATAAGAAAATTTTTACTCATACTATTCGATAAAAAGTGCTCTATAGGGATTTTTGTGGTCGCTGATGACAAATTAGGGGTTATTTTTTAGAAATTAAAAATGGCGGATCCAAAATGGCAGATGAAAATTTTTTTTACATACTATCTCATAAAAAATTCTCTGTAGGGATTTTTGTGTCAGCTGATTACGAATAAAAGTTTGGTTTTACAAAATTCAAAATGGCGGGAAAAAAAATTCTTCCCTCTACTTTCGAATAAAACCTGCTCTAGAAGGATTTTTGGGGTCGCTGATGACACATTAAAAATAGTTCTCTTATAATACAGATGATGGATCCATAATAGCAATAAAGAATTTTTTTTTTTTTTTAGTAGATTAAGAACTAATATATGGGATTTTTTAAATAAATCGTAAATTAAGCAACTGATTGTTGATTTAGAATGGTCTTCTATAAATTTTTATGAGATCATTTAATTTTGTAACGAAAAATGTATTCAGATGAAATTTAAAATCTTGATTGTATTGGTATGCGTGGGTGTAAGTAGGCGAACGTATAGAACCAGTCATATCTCATAATTCCTTCAACTGAATATGATACATTTTAGCCTGATTGCCTTATTCATCCGTCACTAGAATAATTGTGCTAATAAAAACACTACATATTTAATAAAAATTCCTAATAGTACTCACTGTTTGTTGCCGCATTACACTTTTACTTTGGAATTGAATGACTTTTTACTATATTTGTTACAGCAACATTGTCAATCTAATTTCTTACAAACATGAACCATCAACCATTACTTTTTTATTCAGTCATGTATTTTAAAGATGATGATGAATAAGAAGTTTTTTATAATGATTTTCTTATTGATGTCTTATTATTTCTTTAATCTGAAAATATCATTATGTTCTTAACATGAAATCCAGGTAAATTGCATCTGAATTCAACGCGGATTTTTACTGATTTTTGCTTGATCCTGAACTGTGTATAAATTCGCCACATACATTCAAGATTTATTTTACACGGAATCCAATCGGATCTTGAGTGAATTTCACTTACATTTTTGGCTTAAAAATGAATATATATCAATTTACAATCCACGTAAGATCTAAGTGAAATCTCAGTATAATCTACGTAAAACTAATATGGACATTACATATTTAACGGGAAATCTGTGTCTCAGTGAAGTACACTTTTAACCAAAAGTAGGAAAATGAACGCTCAAAAGTAGAAATTACCGGGCGCAAAAGAGTAAAATGGATGAATTCTACTTATAAAAAGAAGAAAATGGATCTTCTATTCTTTCAAAAGAAGTAATGAGTCGTTTCATCTTTTAAAAAGTAGGCACGACGTGTTTTATACTTTTTAAAAGTACAAATCGAATTTTTGTTCTTTTGAAAGCATAAGTTTAAGATTTCTACTTTTTAAAACTATAATTTTTAAGATTCATACTTTTCAAAAGTTCATTCATGTTGTATGGTTTTTGACTAAAACCTACTGATAGCTCATCACTAAATTTTTTGAAGTCTGAAAATAGAAGTTCTGTATGATTTTAAAAAGGTTTCTTTAATTTATCTCAATGAGAGGAGTCCCAATGCTAATCCACATGTATTAGATTAACAAGTATGACTACCTTAAAGGTCATTAAATTTGAAATTGGACTTGTCGGTCCCCAGCGCCAAGATCAACATTTTTTT